>OY804576.1:23588732-23892078 GCA_963680875.1 Bathymodiolus brooksi | reverse complement strand
AAAACACTCGAGACAAGCACACTAACCATTATACCACCGACACTGAGTATCAGACACTCGAGACAAGCACGCTAACAATTATACCACCGACACTGAGTATCAAACACTCGAGACAAGCACGCTAACCATTATACCACCGACACTGAGTATCAAACACTCGAGACAAGCACGCTAACCATTATACCACCGACACTGAGTATCAAACACTCGAGACACGCACGCTAACCATTATACCACAGACACTGAGTATCAAACACTCGAGACAAGCACGCTAACCATTATACCACCGACACTGAGTATCAAACACTCGAGACAAGCACGCTAACCATTATACCACCGACACTGAGTATCAAACACTCGAGACAAGCACGCTAACCATTATACCACCGACACTGAGTATCAAACACTCGAGACAAGCACGCTAACCATTATACCACCGACACTGAGTATCAAACACTCGAGACAAGCACGCTAACCATTATACCACCGACACTGAGTATCAAACACTCGAGACAAGCACGCTAACCATTATACCACCGACACTGAGTATCAAACACTCGAGACAAGCACGCTAACCATTATACCACCGACACTGAGTATCAAACACTCGAGACAAGCACGCTAACCATTATACCACCGACACTGAGTATCAAACACTCGAGACAAGCACGCTAACCATTATACCACCGACACTGAGTATCAAACACTCGAGACAAGCACGCTAACCATTATACCACCGACACTGAGTATCAAACACTCGAGACAAGCACGCTAACCATTATACCACCGACACTGAGTATCAAACACTCGAGACAAGCACGCTAACCATTATACCACCGACACTGAGTATCAAACACTCGAGACAAGCACGCTAACCATTATACCACCGACACTGAGTATCAAACACTCGAGACAAGCACGCTAACCATTATACCACCGACACTGAGTATCAAACACTCGAGACAAGCACGCTAACCATTATACCACCGACACTGAGTATCAAACACTCGAGACAAGCACGCTAACCATTATACCACCGACACTGAGTATCAAACACTCGAGACAAGCACGCTAACCATTATACCACCGACACTGAGTATCAAACACTCGAGACAAGCACGCTAACCATTATACCACCGACACTGAGTATCAAACACTCGAGACAAGCACGCTAACCATTATACCACCGACACTGAGTATCAAACACTCGAGACAAGCACGCTAACCATTATACCACCGACACTGAGTATCAAACACTCGAGACAAGCACGCTAACCATTATACCACCGACACTGAGTATCAAACACTCGAGACAAGCACGCTAACCATTATACCACCGACACTGAGTATCAAACACTCGAGACAAGCACGCTAACCATTATACCACCGACACTGAGTATCAAACACTCGAGACAAGCACGCTAACCATTATACCACCGACACTGAGTATCAAACACTCGAGACAAGCACGCTAACCATTATACCACCGACACTGAGTATCAAACACTCGAGACAAGCACGCTAACCATTATACCACCGACACTGAGTATCAAACACTCGAGACAAGCACGCTAACCATTATACCACCGACACTGAGTATCAAACACTCGAGACAAGCACGCTAACCATTATACCACCGACACTGAGTATCAAACACTCGAGACAAGCACGCTAACCATTATACCACCGACACTGAGTATCAAACACTCGAGACAAGCACGCTAACCATTATACCACCGACACTGAGTATCAAACACTCGAGACAAGCACGCTAACCATTATACCACCGACACTGAGTATCAAACACTCGAGACAAGCACGCTAACCATTATACCACCGACACTGAGTATCAAACACTCGAGACAAGCACGCTAACCATTATACCACCGACACTGAGTATCAAACACTCGAGACAAGCACGCTAACCATTATACCACCGACACTGAGTATCAAACACTCGAGACAAGCACGCTAACCATTATACCACCGACACTGAGTATCAAACACTCGAGACAAGCACGCTAACCATTATACCACCGACACTGAGTATCAAACACTCGAGACAAGCACGCTAACCATTATACCACCGACACTGAGTATCAAACACTCGAGACAAGCACGCTAACCATTATACCACCGACACTGAGTATCAAACACTCGAGACAAGCACGCTAACCATTATACCACCGACACTGAGTATCAAACACTCGAGACAAGCACGCTAACCATTATACCACCGACACTGAGTATCAAACACTCGAGACAAGCACGCTAACCATTATACCACCGACACTGAGTATCAAACACTCGAGACAAGCACGCTAACCATTATACCACCGACACTGAGTATCAAACACTCGAGACAAGCACGCTAACCATTATACCACCGACACTGAGTATCAAACACTCGAGACAAGCACGCTAACCATTATACCACCGACACTGAGTATCAAACACTCGAGACAAGCACGCTAACCATTATACCACCGACACTGAGTATCAAACACTCGAGACAAGCACGCTAACCATTATACCACCGACACTGAGTATCAAACACTCGAGACAAGCACGCTAACAATTATACCACCGACACTGAGTATCAAACACTCGAGACAAGCACGCTAACCATTATACGAGCGACACTGAGTATCAAACACTCGAGACAAGCACGCTAACCATTATACCACCGACAGTGAGTATCAAACACTCGAGACAAGCACGCTAACCATTATACCACCGACACTGAGTATCAAACACTCGAGACAAGCACGCTAACCATTATACCAACGACACTGAGTATCAAACACTCGAGACAAGCACGCTAACCATTATACCACCGACACTGAGTATCAAACACTCGAGACAAGCACGCTAACAATTATACCACCGACACTGAGTATCAAACACTCGAGACAAGCACGCTAACCATTATATCAACGACACTGAGTATCAAACACTCGAGACAAGCACGCTAACCATTATACCACCGACACTGAGTATCAAACACTCGAGACAAGCACGCTAACCATTATATCAACGACACTGAGTATCAAACACTCGAGACAAGCACGCTAACCATTATACCACCGACACTGAGTATCAAACACTCGAGACACGCACGCTAACCATTATACCACCGACACTGAGTATCAAACACTCGAGACAAGCACGCTAACCATTATACCACCGACACTGAGTATCAAACACTCGAGACAAGCACGCTAACCATTATACCACCGACACTGAGTATCAAACACTCGAGACAAGCACGCTAACCATTATACCATCGACACTGAGTATCAAACACTCGAGACAAGCACGCTAACCATTATACCACCGACACTGAGTATCAAACACTCGAGACAAGCACGCTAACCATTATACCACCGACACTGAGTATCAAACACTCGAGACAAGCACGCTAACCATTATATCAACGACACTGAGTATCAAACACTCGAGACAAGCACGCTAACCATTATACCACCGACACTGAGTATCAAACACTCGAGACAAGCACGCTAACAATTATACCACCGACACTGAGTATCAAACACTCGAGACAAGCACGCTAATAATTATACCACCGACACTGAGTATCAAACACTCGAGACAAGCACGCTAATAATTATACCACCGACACTGGGTATCAAAAACTCGAGACAAACACGCTAACCATTATACCACCGACACTGAGTATCAAACACTCGAGACAAGCACGCTAACCATTATACCACCGACACTGAGTATCAAACACTCGAGACAAGCACGCTAACCATTATACCACCGACACTGAGTATCAAACACTCGAGACAAGCACGCTAACCATTATACCATCGACACTGAGTATCAAACACTCGAGACAATCACGCTAACCATTATATCAACGACACTGAGTATCAAACACTCGAGACAAGCACGCTAACCATTATACCATCGACACTGAGTATCAAACACTCGAGACAAGCACGCTAACCATTATACCACCGACACTGAGTATCAAACACTCGAGACAAGCACGCTAACAATTATACCACCGACACTGAGTATCAAACACTCGAGACAAGCACGCTAATAATTATACCACCGACACTGAGTATCAAACACTCGAGACAAGCACGCTAATAATTATACCACCGACACTGGGTATCAAACACTCGAGACAAACACGCTAACCATTATACCACCGACACTGAGTATCAAACACTCGAGACAAGCACGCTAACCATTATACCAACGACACTGAGTATCAAACACTCGAGACAAGCACGCTAACCATTATACCACCGACACTGAGTATCAGACACTCGAGACAAGCACGCTAATAATTATACCACCGACACTGAGTATCAAACACTCGAGACAAGCACGCCAACCATTATACCATCGACACTGAGTATCAAACACTCGAGACAAGCACGCTAACCATTATACCACCGACACTGAGTATCAAACACTCGAGACAAGCACGCTAACCATTATACCACCGACACTGAGTATCAAACACTCGAGACACGCACGCTAACCATTATACCACCGACACTGAGTATCAAACACTCGAGACAAGCACGCTAACCATTATACCACCGACACTGAGTATCAAACACTCGAGACAAGCACGCTAACCATTATACCACCGACACTGAGTATCAAACACTCGAGACAAGCACGCTAACCATTATACCACCGACACTGAGTATCAAACACTCGAGACAAGCACGCTAACCATTATACCACCGACACTGAGTATCAAACACTCGAGACAAGCACGCTAACCATTATACCACCGACACTGAGTATCAAACACTCGAGACAAGCACGCTAACCATTATACCACCGGCACTGAGTATCAAGCACTCGAGACAAGCACGCTAACCATTATACCACCGACACTGAGTATCAAACACTCGAGACAAGCACGCTAACCATTATACCACCGACACTGAGTATCAAACACTCGAGACAAGCACGCTAACCATTATACCACCGACACTGAGTATCAAACACTCGAGACAAGCACGCTAACCATTATACCACCGACACTGAGTATCAAACACTCGAGACAAGCACGCTAACCATTATACCACCGACACTGAGTATCAAACACTCGAGACAAGCACGCTAACCATTATACCACCGACACTGAGTATCAAACACTCGAGACAAGCACGCTAACCATTATACCACCGACACTGAGTATCAAACACTCGAGACAAGCACGCTAACCATTATACCAGCGACACTGAGTATCAAACACTCGAGACAAGCACGCTAACCATTATACCACCGACACTGAGTATCAAACACTCGAGACAAGCACGCTAACCATTATACCACCGACACTGAGTATCAAACACTCGAGACAAGCACGCTAACCATTATACCACCGACACTGAGTATCAAACACTCGAGACAAGCACGCTAACCATTATACCACCGACACTGAGTATCAAACACTCGAGACAAGCACGCTAACCATTATACCACCGACACTGAGTATCAAACACTCGAGACAAGCAGGCTAACCATTATACCACCGACAATGAGTATCAAACACTCGAGACAAGCACACTAACCATTATACCACCGACACTGAGTATCAAACACCCGAGACAAGCACGCTAACCATTATACCACCGACACTGAGTATCAAACACTCGAGACAAGCAGGCTAACCATTATACCACCGACACTGAGTATCAAACACTCGAGACAAGCACGCTAACCATTATACCAGCGACACTGAGTATCAAACACTCGAGACAAGCAGGCTAACCATTATACCACCGACACTGAGTATCAAACACTCGAGACAAGCACGCTAACCATTATACCACCGACACTGAGTATCAAACACTCGAGACAAGCACGCTAACCATTATACCACCGACACTGAGTATCAAACACTCGAGACAAGCACGCTAACCATTATACCACCGACACTGAGTATCAAACACTCGAGACAAGCACGCTAACCATTATACCACCGACACTGAGTATCAAACACTCGAGACAAGCACGCTAACCATTATACCACCGACACTGAGTATCAAACACTCGAGACAAGCAGGCTAACCATTATACCACCGACAATGAGTATCAAACACTCGAGACAAGCACACTAACCATTATACCACCGACACTGAGTATCAAACACCCGAGACAAGCACGCTAACCATTATACCACCGACACTGAGTATCAAACACTCGAGACAAGCAGGCTAACCATTATACCACCGACACTGAGTATCAAACACTCGAGACAAGCACGCTAACCATTATACCAGCGACACTGAGTATCAAACACTCGAGACAAGCACGCTAACCATTATACCACCGACACTGAGTATCAAACACTCGAGACAAGCACGCTAACCATTATACCACCGACACTGAGTATCAAACACTCGAGACAAGCACGCTAACCATTATACCACTGACACTGAGTATCAAACACTCGAGACAAGCACGCTAACCATTATACCACCGACACTGAGTATCAAACACTCGAGACAAGCACGCTAACCATTATACCACCGACACTGAGTATCAAACACTCGAGACAAGCACGCTAACCATTATACCAACGACACTGAGTATCAAACACTCGAGACAAGCACGCTAACCATTATACCACCGACACTGAGTATCCGACACTCGAGACAAGCACGCTAATAATTATACCACCGACACTGAGTATCAAACACTCGAGACAAGCACGCCAACCATTATACCATCGACACTGAGTATCAAACACTCGAGACAAGCACGCTAACCATTATACCACCGACACTGAGTATCAAACACTCGAGACACGCACGCTAACCATTATACCACCGACACTGAGTATCAAACACTCGAGACAAGCACGCTAACCATTATACCACCGACACTGAGTATCAAACACTCGAGACAAGCACGCTAACCATTATACCACCGACACTGAGTATCAAACACTCGAGACAAGCACGCTAACCATTATACCACCGACACTGAGTATCAAACACTCGAGACAAGCACGCTAACCATTATACCACCGACACTGAGTATCAAACACTCGAGACAAGCACGCTAACCATTATACCACCGACACTGAGTATCAAACACTCGAGACAAGCACGCTAACCATTATACCACCGACACTGAGTATCAAACACTCGAGACAAGCACGCTAACCATTATACCACCGGCACTGAGTATCAAACACTCGAGACAAGCACGCTAACGTATCAAACACTCGAGACAAGCACGCTAACCATTATACCACCGACACTGAGTATCAAACACTCGAGACAAGCACGCTAACCATTATACCACCGACACTGAGTATCAAACACTCGAGACAAGCACGCTAACCATTATACCACCGACACTGAGTATCAAACACTCGAGACAAGCACGCTAACCATTATACCACCGACACTGAGTATCAAACACTCGAGACAAGCACGCTAACCATTATACCAGCGACACTGAGTATCAAACACTCGAGACAAGCACGCTAACCATTATACCACCGACACTGAGTATCAAACACTCGAGACAAGCACGCTAACCATTATACCACCGACACTGAGTATCAAACACTCGAGACAAGCACGCTAACCATTATACCACCGACACTGAGTATCAAACACTCGAGACAAGCACGCTAACCATTATACCACCGACACTGAGTATCAAACACTCGAGACAAGCACGCTAACCATTATACCACCGACACTGAGTATCAAACACTCGAGACAAGCAGGCTAACCATTATACCACCGACACTGAGTATCAAACACTCGAGACAAGCACGCTAACCATTATACCACCGACACTGAGTATCAAACACCCGAGACAAGCACGCTAACCATTATACCACCGACACTGAGTATCAAACACTCGAGACAAGCAGGCTAACCATTATACCACCGACACTGAGTATCAAACACTCGAGACAAGCACGCTAACCATTATACCAGCGACACTGAGTATCAAACACTCGAGACAAGCAGGCTAACCATTATACCACCGACACTGAGTATCAAACACTCGAGACAAGCACGCTAACCATTATACCACCGACACTGAGTATCAAACACTCGAGACAAGCACGCTAACCATTATACCACCGACACTGAGTATCAAACACTCGAGACAAGCACGCTAACCATTATACCACCGACACTGAGTATCAAACACTCGAGACAAGCACGCTAACCATTATACCACCGACACTGAGTATCAAACACTCGAGACAAGCACACTAACCATTATACCACCGACACTGAGTATCAAACACTCGAGACAAGCACGCTAACCATTATACCACCGACGCTGAGTATCAAACACTCGAGACAAGCACGCTAACCATTATACCACCGACACTGAGTATCAAACACTCGAGACAAGCACGCTAACCATTATACCACCGACACTGAGTATCAAACACTCGAGACAAGCAGGCTAACCATTATACCACCGACACTGAGTATCAAACACTCGAGACAAGCACGCTAACCATTATACCAGCGGCACTGAGTATCAAACACTCGAGACAAGCACGCTAACCATTATACCACCGACGCTGAGTATCAAACACTCGAGACAAGTACGCTAACCATTATACCAGCGGCACTGAGTATCAAACACTCGAGACAAGCACACTAACCATTATACCACCGAGGTGGTCTATTATATAGATCGGACTGTTGATAATGAACTATATTTGAATTGTAAAACGAAAACTGGTGAGTGTTTATGGAGTGTCAATCTTTAATAGTTACAATTATATTTATAAATAAAATACACAAATGATGGTTAAGAATAATCTCACATATGCTGTTGTTGAAAATTCCCACCTCATTTTATGTAGAAAATGTATATTTTACCCCAAAGATCATATGTATATCGAAACTATTTTCGGTGGTTTACCACGGATTATCCACCAATAAAACTGACCGCCACGATATAACTGAAATATTGTTGAAAGTGGCGTTAAACACCATAAACCAAACCGAAACTATATTTTCAAGATAAGTAAGTAAATAGAACACAACAACGAACAGCAAGGTGTGATTTCCCAAACCATGTTCCGTCACATGCTTGTTTCTATATATATAGTCCATCGTAGAAAGTCCTGGGTCCCTCATCCATAACCACCGATATGAAAATCATGAGTATTATGTGAAATTATGTATTGATGCAACAAAATGTTCTAAGAATTCTCAAACTGAAAATAAAATCTCTATTTCAAGGAACCTTTGAGGTTAACACTACATTCTCTGGTTTATTATTATGACTAAAATAAAAATACACAAAACACAACACAAGATTTGTGATAAACTTTTATCTATGGGTTTGTGTACACCAAATGTTTAAAATGAGGAATCAGTAAATAAAAGATAAACGCTGTTATTTAAATAAAAGATAAACACTGTTATTTAAATAAAAATCAGTAGAAAGGTATTCATTATAGCAATTTGAAAGTCTTGAAATGTGTTTTGTTCGTTTAACAGTAATTACCACAAACCTTATTATTTTTAAAATACAGCGTATATATAATTACTATGTAGGTATTTTTAAGCACATCCCAGCATCATGTAATTAGAGGTAATGACCAAGCCTGTGAACATTTTCATGTTTAAATTGCTCTTTGTTTTAGATCAAATTAAGACCCAGTTTATCTGAAAAGAAAAGTGCACTGTTCTATATAGCAAAGCGTTTATTTATTCCGTTGATTTTGGCAACAGAGTAATTGCTCCATTTTGAGTGACTTCGTCACTGAGGGCAATATAACCCACTTGACAATTAACAACATTATACCTATAATATAACCCACTTGATAATTACCAACAATATACCTATAATATAACCCACTTGACAATTAACAACAATATACCTATAATATAACCCACTTGACAATTAACAACAATATACCTATAATATAACCCACTTGACAATTAACAACAATATACCTATAATATAACCCACTTGACAATTAACAACAATATACCTATAATATAACCCACTTGACAATTAACAACAATATACCTATAATATAACCCACTTGAGAATTAACAACAATATACCTATAATATAACCCACTTGACAATTAACAACAATATACCTATAATATAACCCACTTGACAATTAACAACAGTATACCTATAATATAACCCACTTGACAATTAACAACAATATACCTATAATATAACCCACTTGACAATTAACAACAATATACCTATAATATAACCCACTTGACAATTAACAGCAATATACCTATAATATAACCCACTTGACAATTAACAACGATATACCTATAATATAACCCACTTGACAATTAACAACAATATACCTATAATATAACCCACTTGACAATTAACAACAATATACCTATAATATAACCCACTTGACAATTACCAACAATATACCTATAATATAACCCACTTGACAATTAACAACAATATACCTATAATATAACCCACTTGACAATTAACAATAATATTCCTATAATATAACCCACTTGACAATTAACAATAATATACCTATAATATAACCCACTTGACAATTACCAACAATATACCTATAATATAACCCACTTGACAATTAACAACAATATACCTATAATATAACCCACTTGACAATTAACAACAATATACCTATAATATAACCCACTTGACAATTAACAACAATATACCTATAATATAACTCACTTGACAATTAACAACAATATACCTATAATATAACCCACTTGAGAATTAACAACAATATACCTATAATATAACCCACTTGACAATTAACAACAATATACCTATAATATATCCCACTTGACAATTAACAACAATATACCTATAATATAACCCATTTGACAATTAACAACAATACACCTATAATATAACCCACTTGACAATTAACAACAATATACCTATAATATAACCCACTTGACAATTAACAACAATATACCTATAATATAACCCACTTGACAATTAACAACAATATACCTATAATATAACCCACTTGACAATTAACAACAATATACCTATAATATAACCCACTTGACAATTAACAACAATATACCTATAATATAACCCACTTGACAATTAACAACAATATACCTATAATATAACCCACTTGACAATTAACAACAATATACCTATAATATAACCCACTTGACAATTACCAACAATATACCTATAATATAACCCACTTGACAATTAACAACAATATACCTATAATATATCCCACTTGACAATTAACAACAATATACCTATAATATAACCCATTTGACAATTAACAACAATACACCTATAATATAACCCACTTGACAATTAACAACAATATACCTATAATATAACCCACTTGACAATTAACAACAATATACCTATAATATAACCCACTTGACAATTAACAACAATATACCTATAATATAACCCACTTGACAATTAACAACAATATACCTATAATATAACCCACTTGACAATTAACAACAATATACCTATAATATAACCCACTTGACAATTAACAACAATATACCTATAATATAACCCACTTGACAATTAACAACAATATACCTATAATATAACCCACTTGACAATTAACAACAATATACCTATAATATAACCCACTTGACAATTAACAACAATATACCTATAATATAACCCACTTGACAATTACCAACAATATACCTATAATATAACCCACTTGACAATTAACAACAATATACCTATAATATAACCCACTTGACAATTAACAACAATATACCTATAATATAACCCACTTGACAATTAACAACAATATACCTATAATATAACCCACTTGACAATTAACAACAATATACCTATAATATAACCCACTTGACAATTAACAACAGTATACCTATAATATAACCCACTTGACAATTAACAACAATATACCTATAATATAACCCACTTGACAATTAACAACAATATACCTATAATATAACCCACTTGACAATTAGTGTAAACATATTTTATTAATCAATACATATGAATATAGTACAACAATTTAAATACAACACTTGACAATTAACAACAATATACTAGTACCTATAATATAACCCACTTGACAATTAACAACAACCAGTCAAATCAGTCAACCAACCAAACTTCCGTTAAGTAATGGGTGTTCACCACTATCAAAATTATTTTATTTACATCATAGCGGTCAGTTTTATTGATGGGGGAAAACCGGAGTAAATGCGAAAAACCACCCACTTATCGTAAATCAATGATAAAATTGATCACAAAGCTGTCTAGAGTACATGTCGCCAAGGCCGGGAATCGGATTGACAACTTCCGTTGTGACATGCGTTAATTAGGTAGGAAGATGATAATCCATCTAATAATTTCTACAATGGCATACACGACCCTCCTCGACCAATCACAATGAAATAATAAAAAAGCCACTATTGCACCTTAATGTTTTATTTATTCTCATAGAACTGAATCAATATGGCATTTGCTAAGACTGGTAGTAATTATATGGAGAGTTATGTAGAAGATAGATTAACATCATTTCACAACACAAGTGAACAGTCTGTGAAGAACTACAGACAGAAGACTATAGCGTTTCTTATAGCATGTGTTGTCATTATCAGTCTCCCGTATCTCCATTTAGGTATGTACATTAAATTTGTTCTTGTTTTTATATATTGATTAATTTGTTTGTTTGATGGTGTTTAACGCCACTTTCAACAATATTTCATGTCGTTGTGGACAGTTTTATTAGTGGAGGAAACCGGAGAACCTGGAGAAAACCACCGACCTGTCGCAAATCACTGACAAACTTTATCACATAATGTTGTACACCTCGCCCTGATCGAGATTCGAACTCACAACATATATTGATTAGTAGAAGTGATCTAAGACTAATGAGAACTATTGGAATCAAATTTTCCTCCAGTAAATTTGTCACCCTGAGAAAAATGTCTTAGAAACCGTAAATCACAGAAATTCAATGACCAAAAGAAAAAGTGTCAAAAACATTTACAAACGATGGAACTGATTGCCTTTCAGGAGCACCAACGTTTCTTTAGGTCCTACCTCCACTTACGGCTTCTTTAGGCCATTGTATTGCCTGTCCTACCTCCACTTACGGCTTCTTTAGGCCATTGTATTGCCTGTCCTACCTCCACTTACGGCTTCTTTAGGTCATTGAATTGCCTGTCCTACCTCCACTTACGGCTTCTTTAGGCCATTGTATTGCCTGTCCTACCTCCACTTACGGCTTCTTTAGGCCACTGTATTGCCTGCCCTACCTCCACTTACGGCTTCTTTAGGCCATTGTATTGCCTGTCCTACCTCCACTTACGGCTTCTTTAGGCCATTGCATTGCCTGTCCTACCTCCACTTACGGCTTCTTTATGCCACTGTATTGCCTGCCCTACCTCCACTTACGGCTTCTTTGGGCCATTGTATTGCCTGCCCTACCTCCACTTACGGCTTCTAATTTCCCGTGTAGTATCTTCCAACCGTTTTCACAAAGCACTACATAGAAAACTAAAGATTGAAAAATACAAACCCCACTAAAACGTAATAAAGCAACGCATGTTGAAATGCTGCAGTATTCAATTATGCATGAAATAAAACACGATAAATGTTGTACGAAACCTTGTGGTTTTTTTTCTCTCAATTAAAAAACGTGTTTGACATTGATATATTGACATTCATCTATTTCCTTATTGATAATTTATTGCTAATTGAATGCTTTAAATGTTTTGTAGAGGCAAATAAACTCCCATACAATATATTTCCATATTTTCCCAATAATTTACAACTTTTATAGATATTTATTATTTTTTAATAGTTATTACATCATTTATTTACACTGAAATTGATTTTTCGTTTACTATTCATAGTCTGAACTTTATTTCTTTGTCATTTCAACTTTGATGACTAAAGAAGTAAACTAAATGGTGGAAAGGTTTGTAATAATTCTACAACTAATTACCTGTCAAAGACCGTGTATTTTTTAGGGAGTAGATTATTACATGCAACACTCCCAATAAATCTTATTTTTTATTCCTTAGAAATAATAATAACAACGTAGATAAATAATTTAATGCGCCCGACTCGTTTCTGGAATAATATTCTACAGGTACTCTTATAATCAAAAGATTGGAAAGCCAAATAATTTTAAGGACTCTGGGAACAAGTAAACCAACGGGCTTATGTTTCACTGATGTTTATTATGTCTCCCCTTCGAACGAAGGGAGAAATATTGTTTTAGTCTGATTTTTTTCTTCCGCTTCCGCTTCTTCCGCTTCTTCTCAGCGAAGCTTGTCCGGACCATAACTTTTTTGTCTTTCGAGATAGGTCAATGATATTTCGTATGTGGGTGCATGACCATAAGGCGGTGTGTCGCGTACCATAATGACCTTCGTGGGACTTTGACCTTTGACCTCAAGGTCAAATAATTGTTTTTTAAATAGTATTTTCTTGTCCGGGCCATAACATTTTTGTCTTTCGAGGTAAGTCAATGATAATTGGTATGTGGGTGCATGACCATAAGGCGGTGTGTCGCGTACCGTAATTACCTTCGTGGGACCTTGACCTTTGACCTCAAGGTCAAATAATTGTTTCTTTCGAGATAGGTCAATGATATTTGGCATGTGGGTGCATAACCATAAGGCGGTGTGTCGCATACCGTAATGACCTTCGTTGGACCTTGACCTTTGACCTCAAAGTCAAATAATTGTTTTTTAAATAGTATTTTCTTGTCCGGGCCATAACATTTTTGTCTTTCGAGATAGGTCAATGATATTTGGTATGTTGGTGCATGACCATAAGGCGGTGTGTCGCGTACTGTAATGACCTTCGTGGGACCTTTACCTTTGACCTCAAGGTCAAATAATATTTTTTTTAATAGTATTTTCTTGTCTGGGCCATAACATTTTTGTCTTTCGAGATAGGTTGTTGTACAGATGGCCGCATTAAGGGGAGACATAAGTTTTAGGTATCTAAAACAGTTCATCCTAGTTTTTGTCTGTTTTCATTGCGAGTTTTCAACTGTTCTCTCTATCCGTCTTTTTACCATCATCTCCTTGGCCAACATCAAAAGGTAATGGGTCACTCAGCTATCTTTAATCTTTCTGAGACCTTCCACTTTTGAAACATTATTTAAAGTACACCTCACCATATAGAAAATTTACTGGTAAAATAGTTACCTCTAGTGGAGGACTATTAGTGCCCGATGGTATCATCCACCCAGTAGTCGGTGATATTAGTAAGGTTTTTTTTATCTTTTTTTATTTTAAAATGTGTAAGCTTCTCCAGGTGCGATTTATGTACCAGAGGTAACACGATGCTTGTCACACGTGGAGCAGGCTCTGCTCACCTTTCCAGAGATCACACGTGTAGCAGGCTCTGCTCACCTTTCCAGAACACCTAAGTTCACCTCGGTTTATGACGGAGTTTGTGTTGGTCATCTTTTATTTGCTGTGTTCACGTTTAATATTGCTTGTATAACAATTTCCTATTTTTATTTTTCTGGCTAGTCTTTTTACAATAATATTCGCTGTTTTGATGACATCTTGGTATCCCCTCCCTTTCATTTTCCTCCAGTATTTTTTTTTAGGAACAAAATATTTATCATTTTAATTTTATTAAAGGGATATGCCTGTAGGTTTGGAATTTTTTTGAAAAGTGTTTTTGCGTTGAAAGTTATTATATGCCTTCAAAACTTTAGTATAAAACGTCATTTGGCGAGATTAGACCAAACACGTGTATTTTCGTTGTTTTTGTGTGAAGCTTGTCTCCCAGCATAATTAATTATGCACATCCCAATTTCCGAACTACATGCGTAATGGCGCTTCAGCATGAATTTGAACTCTCAACGCTTCCTTCAATTCCATCCAACGCCATGTTGGTGGCCTAGATGTTAATTCTTGTTTCATTATAATTCGCCAAAACTTCTCTCCTGTTTCTTTTTCTAACATAATCTGGTGTTGCTCCTCTAAGGGGAAATGATGGAATGTTGCATAGCTCTAGTAACAACAAAGCGGAAATACTTAATGCACAGTTCAAATCAGCATATACACAGGAAGACCTAACCAATTTACCTGACGTCGGAAGAAATACCATCCCAAAACTTCCAGAAATCAGAGTTATGGAAAAAGGCGTCTTAAAACTATTACAGAATTTGAAAGTTCACAAAGTAGCTGGACCAGACACCATCTCGCCAAGATTACTAAATAGCTTAGCCAGTGTCATCACGCCAGCTATTACAACTATATTCCAGACATCACTTGACGAGGGGACTGTCCCCAAGGACTGGAGGAAAGCTACCATCGTTCCTAATTTAAAAAAAGGTGACAAGTCTAAACCAGCAAATTACAGACCGGTTTCACTTACAGCAATCTGCAGTAAAATTCTTGAGCATATTATCCACATAACATCATGAACCATCTTTCACAAAACAACTTAATATCGGACAACCAACATGGATTTAGAGCCCGTCGATCTTGTGAAACCCAACTCATAAAAACTGTACAAGAGCTAGCAAAGAACATGTCTAGTGGAAAACAGATAGATGCCATCCTCCTTGACCTTTCGAAAGCCTTTCCACATAGGCGACTACTAATGAAAACTTGACCACTATGGCATTCATAGTACAACACTGAAATGATACAAAGCTTTCTTATAGGACGTACTCAACAGGTGCTACTAGACGGCACACACTCTTCCACCTGTGATGTAGACTCTGGGGTGCCCCAGGGCACGGTACTCGGACCACTGTTGTTCCTCATATTCATCAATGACTTGCCCGAATATGTCACATCAAATGCATGACTATTCGCTGATGATTGCATCCTCTATCGTGTGATTAACAACAACAATGACCAGCATCAATTACAAAACGACCTACAACAACTAGAAATATGGGAGAAAAAATGGCAGATGCAGTTCAATGCAGATAAATGTTTCACCATCCACTTAACCAAAAGGAGGAACACAGCTGAATTCAACTACACTCTACACAACCACATACTAGAGGTTACCAAAGACAGCAACTACCTTGGAGTTACATTCAACTCAGACTTAAGTTGGACCAGCCACATTAACAACATATCCGCAAAAGCCAACCGCACCATCGGTTTCCTAAGGCGCAATATGCATTCCTGCCCAAAAGAAGTGAAAGCAGCCGCATACACAACTTTGGTACGACCATCTATTGAATATGCAAGCTCAGTATGAGACCCTTATACCCGGAACAACATACACCAACTAGAGGCAATACAAAGGAGAGCTGCAAGATTTGTATATAACAACTTTTATGATAGAGAACCTGGAGTAGTAACATCAATGATCTCCAGGTTACAGTGGGAGTCACTAGAACAACGAAGATCCAAAGCAAGAGCAACATTCATGTACAAAATAGCTAACAACTTAGTTGATGTCCATGCGGAACACATTCTCACACCATCAGACAACAGAACCAGAGGTAATACAGCCTACAGAACACTGTATACAAATGCTGATGTATATCGATATTCTTTCTTCCCGCGTACCATTATCACCTGGAACACCATACCACCAACTCTACGTCAAGTCAACACCATTGACCAGTTCCAGGCAGGGTTAGGGTCCATCACCCTACCAGTGCTATCCCAGATGTAAATACGTTCATTCCGTTTTTAACTGTATATACGATTTGCTTTTAAGTACAGAAGGGACATGCGCGAAGAGTCAACACTCAATATAGAGTATTCTCCTGACGGGAAGAAAAAAAAAGGAAGAAGGAGAATCAGTTAAAATTCTCCTACGACCACGTCGGCAGACATTTTTCGCAACAACATACTTCGCGCATACGTAGTAAAAGGTCACATTAGGTCATATGAATAGGGGCGTATATTTTGTCGTACAGACATCAGTTTATGTTCGAGATGTGTTTTCATGAATATAAAAGAGAACGGGTGACTTTTTACTTAAAACCTCGATAATTAGTGTTACTCTATGTTTGTAATGTACTCCTTGTATAAAATATATGGACAAATTACAGACATTGCCGTTTAACATTAAGTCATGGATATAGTAGTATATATTTCAAAGCTGCTTTAATTGTTTTTGTTTTTACAGGAGTTTTACATCCCATGATATTTCCAGGTAAACAAAAGGTAGATAGGAAATCATGCAGATGTTCTTGCTTTGATACCATTTTTAGAGGTAATCTACCATAAAGCCCTCAACTAAAGGCTGCATGTTTTTTTTTTATAATACTGAATGTCTATTTTCATTCTTAACAAATAATATCGACATAGAATCAATAAATACAAGTATATGTCAACATTTTAATAAACAGAACAATAGAACAACACATTATAACTGCTATATCAACGTGGAAATGTTACTTTTAAATGTAATGTACACTGTCCGTGAAACTCGGTCGGAACAGGTGGTATCTTCCGTTGTTCGGCAAACTTCGGTCTCAGCAGTTGATATTGTCCTTGCTATCCTTACAATAACACCCGTTGCTAAGCAAGACGGAGCTTACTGGAATTATTGAAAAATACCACATGGCTCTAGACCAATGAATTCAATGGATTAGCCAAGAAATTTGCATAAAGTATAATAAATCAGAATAAGAACACTACTCTGAGTATTCACGGATTCCTTAAAAAATAATACCAAACTACCTCATATCATAGATGTATACAAGGAAGTCAAATAACTATTAATACCTAACGATTCAATAACAGCACTCAGTCAGAACATATATGTACTAAAATAATCTGACCAAAATGAACCTTCTCCACTATCTAATACATACATGTACTATAGGTATTTAAGAAAAGGGGTAATCAGAAGCCGTATTAATCGAACAAGGACAGACAATACATTGTCCAATATTAAAAGGACGAAATGACAAACAATGATCTACAAAGAAAACTAAAGATTGAGCAATACACCCCACTAAATACTGGTGGTAAACTTAGGTGTTCCAGGAGGGTAAGCAGTTCCTGCTCCATTATTGTCATCTGTCACTGTCACTATGGATACACGATTGGGAAATTCCTACAAATGACAGGAAGATATTATACGTTTATTGCATGCTGGTGAGGGAAATATGAAAATGTATTCACCCAAGAGTATCATATACCTTGAGGGCAACCCCCGAGGGGAATATGATATTCGTGGGTGAATAAATTTTCATATTTCCTGAACCCGCATGCTATAAATGTTTTATTATACCGAATGAAACCAAGAAAACACATAGCATGTAAAATACTGCTGGCAAACATATATAAGTCCAATCGAACGTTGTCTCAGACATTTAAAAACCAATTCCACAACAAATTGTAACGGTCACCTTCAAGTGATGCGTTCCGAGTGCCTCGACGTTTTCCTGTCAAAGAACGATAACTCTGGCGGAACAACCCGCGAGGCTTCCGAGGGGGTGGAATATGATTTTTATTTCACGGAATATGATTTTTGTTCTGTGTGATCACGTGTTCTGATTTTTACCCATTGTCCAATCAAATTAATCTATTAATGGTAATTAATATATGAGGTATAATAATATTTTATATTGTAGGTTCTTATGAAAGTCCTGGTAGTACTACTTATAAACATGTATACTTCAATGTAACATGGCAAACATATAGAATATGGATGTTTACTGTCGTGTTTATTCTAATGGCGTATGAAAGTGTAAAATATCTTGTCAGTGTGATATCAAACAAATCATTACGCAGATCTATGTTCGTACTGTTTTTGATTAACTTATATCCACACTATTACTCATGGTGGTCATATTTGAGTTATTATAATGAAGATTTTTATGACTACTACAAACATCATATGTTGTTCACAATTACGGAAATAATAGCAACGTGTTTGGTTTTGAACTTATGTGATATCCGTAATAAAATCGTCTCCTGGAAGATATTGGCCATCGTTAGTATCAATACAATGCACATGATGATTGCTGGAATGGACCAGTTCATTTCTCACGTCATACGAGGACAGGGAACTGACTTTCAAAACGTTCGAGACATTGGTTTAATGGTGCCTGATCTGTTCCATGTTGTCATTCCACTTGTAGAGTTGTTTGTGTATGCAAGACAACACAAGAAAGGAATTCGCGATCTTTGTTTTAAAGAGGAAGTGTTACTGTGCATTGTTTTTGTAACCATAGGAACATTATTCGGGAAGATATTGTAATTATAGAACCTATATATGATTAATTTTCTCATATTCATACAATGGAAATTTTATTTGAAATGAGAAAAAAAAATTCTACGCATAATTATTTGTGTTAAGTAACATATAAAGTAGAATTTACACTGAACTAAATGAAAATATGACCCCCCAATTTTCATTTGCAATGACAACATTATTTTAATAATTTCTTTGTTTTATTCTGCTTATCTGTATATATGTCATAAATGATGACTTTGCAAGTATCTGAACAATGAACAGGTTTGTGGTATGAATTGATTAAGAATTTGGTGCTTATCATGAATATGTGTTCAATATTAAATTTCAATTATTTTATTTTGTTTTTAATCTTTTCACCTCCGATAACTAAAGATTATGACAACATTGTAAAGTAGTGGAAGATGAAGAGCATAATTTACTATAATGTAAATATAATGAAACTCTTAGGAAGATTCTTTTCAAGGATACTATAAAGAAAACCCTTGTAGATTACTCTTATGAGACTGTTAAATCTATGAAGATTTATCCAAGTAAAGAGAACAAGTTCCATCATTAAGCATCCTTCAGAGCTGAGGACAGGTTTATTATTATTAATTGTTTATCCTTGCAAGTGCCATAATACTTTTGTAAAGCTTTCAGCTTAATGTTTAATGTTTGTATGTAGTTTACATGACAATTAAATTATATATAGTTTATTATTATCATTGTTTGGTTTTTAATTAAATGTAGGAACGTTTATATCTCTATTCATATGGTATTAACATCTATCTATGTAATAAGTACTTATCACCTTTAAGGTTTGTGAGTTGGATTCTCACTCATACCCAGGTGTATCCCGAACATGATAAAAGTATGGCAGTTTATTACGAATGTTGGTGATATTCAGCAGTTACTCCATTATTCCCTGTCAACTAAACTGACTGCCACTATTTAACTGACTGCCACTATTTAACTGACTGCCACTATTTAACTGATTGCCACTATTTAACTGACTGCCACTATTCAACTGACTGCCACTATTTAACTGACTGCCACTATTTAACTGACTGCCACTATTCAACTGACTGCCACTATTTAACTGACTGCCACTATTTAACTGACTGCCACTATTCAACTGACTGCCACTATTTAACTGACTGCCACTATTTAACTGACTGCCACTATTCAACTGACTGCCACTATTTAACTGACTGCCACTATTTAACTGACTGCCACTATTTAACTGACTGCCACTATTCAACTGACTGCCACTATTTAACTGACTGCCACTATTCAACTGACTGCCACTATTTAACTGACTGCCACTATTCAACTGACTGCCACTATTTAACTGACTGCCACTATTCAACTGACTGCCACTATTTAACTGACTGCCACTATTCAACTGACTGCCACTATTTAACTGACTGCCACTATTTAACTGACTGCCACTATTTAGCTGACTGCCGCTATTCAACTGACTGCCACTATTTAACTGACTGCCACTATTTAGCTGACTGCCGCTATTCAACTGACTGCCACTATTTAACTGACTGCCACTATTTAACTGAATATTGTTGACAGAAAAGTTGGAAGATACCAAAGGGGTTCAAAGGGCAACAAATGAGGTAGATATCTGTAATTTCTCAATCCATCTATAAAATGTAAAAACTAATTGGGACCTGATCATTGTATTTAAAGATTGTATTTATAACTTGACTTGCCATTTTAATTGACAAGAATGATTAGTTGATTACTGATACCCCAGAAACTTGCCGTGTGCTCTAAATTAGATATCTACGTTTTTGTTTTTGATAGCACACTAGCTTCCAATAATGCCAATATCAAGGGTATTCGTTTTACCATATGGAAATTAAAACGTAGATATCTAATTTAGTGCGCATGAAATAATCTTCATCATGTACCCTCATAGTTAAAGATTTGAAAGCCATATAATTTTTAAGTATTTGGGGGCAAGAAAACCAAGTCCTCTAAACAGTAGCCAAAATCAGCTAAGGTATAACTATGCCTGAAGGAGATTGATCATAATTTTAATAAATTACATTTATCAAATTCTAAGTTTCAGTAATAAATATATCTCATAACCCATGTTGGTGAAGCGTATTTTTGTCAGTTCACGTCATAAAGTTCAAGAACCCGGGAAAATCTGAATAATAGATTTTTTTTATATTAAATATCATCTGTTTTCAACCTTGGCTGACAAGGGAAATATGAATTCTTTCGATGTCTTAGGGAGAAATAGTTAGTTGTCAGCCAAGTATGAATTTGTCAGGCACCTGTCAGCCAGAATGACAAGCGTTGATTGGTCAGAGATGGGTATAAATACGGCGCAAATTCAGAAGATGGCAGATCGCATCCCAGTCTTGGTACTGGACACATCAAGAGCCAAAAGCCAACAGTAGATAAAATACCATTTATTACCATAACAACAAGATATATACATCTTTATAAGCTTAGGTACATCTACAAGTAAATTTATAAGGAACCGAACCAATTATGGAAACAATATATATTTAAAACAATATTTCCATCACTTTAAAGAATAATTAAGTTTATCGTTTCAAACTTATTCTTCAACAATCAAGATGGCGATTGTTTACATTTACTTCAATCGTAACTACTCGGCCATTATCGCTACCCTGCAGATAACCTCGTATGCATTAGGCGTATAAATCGCACTACTTTTCACATGTCAGTTACATGAAAGTTTGATAAAGTTATATTTTAAACAATTTTCTATATTTCAATTAAAGTTTTAATTAGCTTTGCATGATTAGATTTTACTTAGTATGTCTTCCATATTGGATTTTCGTGGCTGCCCGTACGAGGTTATTTGCAGGGTAGCGAGAATGACCGAGTAGCTACGATTGACATTTACTTCCGTTTTGGACTTTTTATTAAAGATCATAGAATTATTACTGTTAAAAAATTCAAATTTACGAAGAACTTTTAAAGATTTGTATGGAATATTGATATATCTTGATGTCATATACGATGCGATCTCCCACCACACTGATGCCCCGATTTGCTTATTTGGAATGTTTTGATAATTTGGAACAAATAACTATTAATCAAGTTTTACAACGGAAGGCCAACATCCTACTTGTTATTTCGTTTTTATTATTAATATTATTATATAAGCTTATGCTGTAGAAATTTATTAATATGAAACAGGCACGGCCATGAATGCTCGCGAATCTGAAAATTATCTGGCAATTTCACGCTCATCCAGTGCATCAAAAAGTGTCGAGATTTTTGGAGCCGAGATATATCGGGGACGACTTTTTTTAAGGCCGAATCTAGTCTCATTCAATCGAACTATCGTTCCTCACGAAATCTCAGAAGTTAACTTCCGCGTAGAAACAAAAATTCTTGTCGGTATGTCAGAAGAGATTTAATAGATTAAAAAATATCAATATAAGTAAAACAAGCTAACAAAATGACTTTTATTACACACGGGTTCCGGGTTTCAGTGGTATCGGACGTACGAGAGAGGGTACGAGACTTAGGATCACCTTTGCGCTTTATGTTAAGAAGATTTTCATTAGTCGAGTGTGTTAGTGTGCTACACGGAACGTGTTTACAATGCGCAGAATTTTTTTTATCCATCAGTATGCACAGCCATGTTTGTCAAAAAATCCTAAGTACACATTTTATACTATAAAGAGCTCGCTGACGCTCGCATATTACGGATGAACGTCAACAGAAATTAATACAACATTTTACTGACAATATTCGTAGTCTTTATCGCCTTTACATGTATTTAAATGAACAACAAACCACTCGACCGTCTATTACAATACAATGACAACAAACCACTCGACCGTCTATTACAAGACAATGACAACAAACCACTCGACCGTCTATTACCATACAATGACAACAAACCACTCGACCATCTATTACAATACAATGACAAACCACTCGACCATCTATTACAATACAATGACAACAAACCACTCGACCGTCTATTACAATACAATGACAACAAACCACTCGACCGTCTATTGCAATACAATGAACAAAAGAAAAAGGACAAAATGACAAACAATGATCTGTAAAAAATGACGCAGAAACCTTAATAATGCAGAGAATAAATTATATTTGTCTGAGAAGAAGATTCCCCAACAATCTGCAGGTAAACATTTCACTTTCCTTGGGCAACTATTCCGATTCAGAACCAACTAGTCTTTGCCCTTACTTCTTGAAGCAGAAATTACAAACTTTATAGTCTTTTGTTTTACTCGATAGACGGTGGAAATGAGGATCATCCATATCTAGGTGAACACATTAATCAGTACATCACCGACGCTGTCAGCCATTAAAACATTTAATTTATAAAGCACAGTACTGTCTTACATAACCTTATAATGTCAGTCATTAAAACATTTACTTTATAAAGCAGAACACATATGTAACCTTTACATTTCTAATTATTATGAATATTTCACATGGTATACCTTCGTTTACTCTAGATTAGAGTTTGTATTAAGCTTCACACAACACAGAGAAGACAATGACAGAAGTCGACAGTGGAAACCTAGTCCTGGCCGAGGACAAGGATATACTAATTAATCATATTCAAGTCATCCCTCTTTTTAACTTGGTATGTAATTTATAGCTGGACTCTGTTTGTGATGGCCTTATCATACAAAAGGTACGTACCATAACTTCAGTTTCATTTGCCTGAACTGTAGACTATTTTATTACAAGCGAGGTTGCAATGTGTAACTGTGCAAAACACAAAGAACTTGAGAGTGTCAACCCCCTAATCTGTAACGTATTGGATAGGGGAAAATAAAAAGATTGTAATTTAATTCTCAGCCAATTGTTCTTCCAATGAGATACATCATACATTCCAATTGTTGATTTATACTATGACAGTAAGTTACATCACGATAATATAAAGTTCATCTGATTTACATTTCCTCACAATAATATAAAGTTCATCTGATTTACATTTCCTCACAATAATATAAAGTTCATCTGATTTACATTTCCTCACAATGATATAAAGTTCATCTGATTTACATTTTCTCACAATAATATAAAGTTCATCTGACTTCCATTTCCAGCTTGTTTGATCTTGTAATGTTCTACTTATATTCGTATTGAAGACGTGTGTATTTGTTAGAACATATTGTATCATGTTGTAGCATGAATGACCTTTGACCTAGATTGTACTCCTCAACAAGTTGGAATATTTCCACGTAAATGTTTGATCAAAATGAACAAGAACTAGATCAAGTGTAAATCTGTTATAATATATATACAATAAGACAGATTGTGCATGATTTATATATAACGATTATTGTTAGCATTCGTTTATTCGTTGATTCCTAAATTTATATAACCTCGTATTTAAATAAATGCAATATTCGTTTATTCGTTGATTCTAAATTTATATAACCTCGTATTTAGAAAAATACAATATTCGTTACATTTGTTGATTCTGAAATTTTTGTAAACTTGCACACAGAATCATATGACAGCGGTTTGTTTCAATTAGCATTGGTAGTCACAATCAGATGAACATTGATTTATGCGAAATGAAATAAAAAGACAATTTCTATTAAATATTCTCGTTGTTTAACAATTTTGACAGATTTTTGAAAATATAACAAATGCAGAAACAATGTCTTTTTTAATGATCGAATCATAGATGTGAAGAAATGAAAAAACGTAGTAATTGGTTTACACTTGGTAGTTCATTCTGTTATTAAGTACGCTCAGCAATAGAGTTTTGAATATTATAACGTTTATAAAATGCTATACATAGAACGAGGAAATTGAACTTTAATATTTCCCTTCTTTCTTTACTCCTTCGAATTTCAGTCTTATAACTTCTAGTGACAACATGAATGATATTGTATGTATTATTTGAGTGAGCGAGTGATTGTTGTCTTAATTCGAAGTGAGCAATGTTAATATGAATGCATAATTTGCTGTCGCATTATGGTTTAAGTGTGTAGTCGCAGTCGTCTTCTGTCTGTAGATGCAATGCGTTTCTCTCTCACAATTATCAAGCTTTATTGGAGCGCGATCATTCTGAGCACAGTGTACCTAGGCATGGATATAAGGTTCAGATTGATGTTAGGTATTATAACCCTGCTCTTGTCTAAACAAGTGACAGAAAGGCACTAGAAAGGGGGCAAGCAATGCGTCACACAATAACAACAATTTTATTTAGACAAATCTTTTAAAATATTTAAACAATTTTCGCCAACTTTCTCATTTAGCGCGAGCGCACGCGAATTTTCGTCCGATTTTTTCACCACCATTAAAGGACGCCGTACCAATCCTTCGTATTAATTTTTATCGAATTTCATTGTGAGATATCGTTAAAATCGGGTAAAAACCCCACTGCAACCCACATTCTGTCATAACATCAACAGGGGGTCACGTGTGTTGGTACTCTTAAAATAGAAAAACACATGGTATGATCATCAATGACACCATATTTCCAATTTATCTCTACAAATCTTTAAGATCCTTCTAAAAAGTTTCACACTTTGCCTTATTACTCATCCCTACAATACAAAATACTCACGATCGCAGAATAAAAATACATTCCATGTGAATGCAAATGGCTGCCTGCGCATGCACTGTTTACGTCACCAATTACCTTGACCGTTAATTTATACATGGATCCTTTATTATCACATTGGGCATAGAACATGGACAAAATATTTAGATTAATTCTAGAAAAACTGGAATTATTACTTTTCATCAAGAAAATGAAAATTCTCAGGTAAACCACTGTTGAAAAGGAAGTATTTTACGGAATGGGGGAGTGGCGTGAAGATGGCATGACAGCCATTAAAATAGCGATGAATAATTATCAGAGTTGTCTACAAACTAGCACAAAAACCGGTAAGCTTTTTAAGAAAGGGTTTTAATTTTCTAAAATGTCGTTTTTCTTTCTTTATAATGCTTTAGCTTCACCAAAAACAATATTTCTGAAAGTTGGCGAGAATTGCTTCTGCTGCGGCCATCTTCTGTTAGAAAACGCAACATCATAATAGTGGATCCCCGATCAGCGTGCGCTCTTTTTTTTGGAAAATTCATTTCGTAGGTAAATCGTTATGGTTTATGCAAAATAACAATGGGGTGAAACAAAGGTTTCTCGTCTGCTTCTTAAAAATATTGGATAAAAAACGTAAAAAATGGGGAGAACTATTCGCTGACCAGTACAGTTTTCTAGATATGAGGGTGTCAAGATGAGGCTAACATTCAAAATCTAAAGTTTTTATTTAAAGTCGAATTTTAATATTTTTTAGATTCTTTATGAAATTTCCAGATTTCCTACCTCCAAATAGGTCAAAGGGACCAACAACCAAAATGGTCACTTGTTTTTTTTAAATCCAATTTATATCTGGTGTTTCCATTTAATTCACAGGTACCATTCTTGTCTTGAGTATTTCAACATGTTTATTGTAACTCTTACTCTTTCATAGGCATAAAGAAATTAAAATGAACTCCTGAAAATCTGAATTCTGTAGTTATATGTCAAATTTGAGTTTCTTTCGAGATTCCGGAATGATTTGCAATCAGATTTGACCGAGCTCTAATAGTTTTCAATATTAAAAAGATCAAAGGGAATCAAAAGGAGCCAATACCAAAATGATAATTTGTTTATTTTAAGTTCGACAAGAGATCTACAATTTCTAGTTTTATGTGTGGTTTATGTCACTGTTTATGTGAATCGGAAATCCAAGATGGTCGCCACCACCGTACTTAGTGTTTAACAAACGACACCAAAAGAAAATGATTGAACTAAAAAATACTACATATTCGCGTTGTGCGAATTTCTATTTTGTATATGGTACTTCACTACTTTTGCTTTGTCAATACGGAATTCAATTTTGATTCTCACAAGTTTATTTTTGTCAATATAGTCCGTGATTTTGACGTTTGATTCAAGATGACACTGATTACCTAGTTTCTTTGCTATTGATAATTTGAATGTCTTGATTGTGGCCCCTTATATAGAGATATATGACCTTCTTTCCTTGGTGCTAGGTACAACCCCTCTGACATGAAAATCACTAATTATGCGTGACGAATCAAATACACACCCATCAAATAGAACGGAATGTAAATGTGTACCTTGTATTTGTCACAAACCTTCCACGTAACAGAAAACTTGTAGCAGGCCCCGTTGAACAACGGTTTATTAGGAGTGGTTGGCGGTGGGCTGTTTGCAAGACACAATTTGTCGACCCAATCTGACTCCCGTCCCCACTGTTTGCTGTGTGGTAAACAAAACGTTTGTCCATATGTTAATCCCAATGACAACTCCATACATGCATAATTTAGTGTTTGCACACTTCTTCGCAAGTGTAGCTGCTATACTGCTCACATGATGTTAAACACCAATCAATGAATTAGTTAATCTAAGCTTTTGTATACGGGGTACCTTCTCGGTGAGGGAAAGGGTTATGCTACTGACCGTGAACCATAGTAGGTAACGTGTTTTGAGATTGCCACTTTCCAGATCTCAATACTTTTCCAGTAGCAGTTAAAAATCGTTGCACCGGTTTCCCTTCCTGCCTTCATTTCTATATATTTTATATTTTTATATAATTCTGAATATGCATTAAATATTTGCTGCTGGAAGTTAAACCACAAACGATCAATCAATCATTCGTGCGTCTAATCTTTGGTAATTTTAATATAATACCTTTGTTTTCTCTAAACTTTGATATTTATACCGTCTTAGGAATAATCTTATATATTTTTATAATGATTGAAGTCATATCTGGACGAATTAAATCTACTTTTGATGGTAGACTTTAGGGACATGATTGATATACTTGTTCATTTTGTGTATACAGGAGGGAGCGATTTTCTAGTGATACAATTTTTTTTTTCAATTTTGACGATGTCTGATATACTTCTAACATTAATGTTCATTACATTGGTAGATGGCTATTTTGGTCTCAAGGAAAAAAATAATAAATTACAATACATGTATGTCCAAACAAAGAAGCTACTGAACCAATGGTTCCTATGGGCTAAGTTGATGTCATCACTTCGAAAGTTTTACACTCGCCACCATGATTGTGTTGACCGTTATGAAATATCTGTGTCACAAATAATCATGGATATGTTCCACTTGTCGTAAGCACTTCCCAGTCCTTTCCCCATTCATGACTTATCACCGGGTTTGTAACTAGATTAACACGACGGGTGCCACTAGTGGAGCAGAAAGTTTTTACCCTCCCTGAGCACCCGAGTTCACATCCGGTTTTTAGTGAGGTTCGTGTTACACGATCTTTAGCTTTATGTGTAAGCTTTGTAGATTGTTGTTTATCCTTTTTCATTTGGTCACTATGTTTTATGTTGTCTGTCCTTCTGAGATTTATTGATTCTAATTACCCCTTTGGTAGCTTCAAGCTCTTCTTGTAACATTATTTTTTTATATTTCCAACATCGCTGGTAAAACTATATCTAGCGCATGCCAAGCAATTCGTCATGGTCTAGTGTGTTTAACGCCACTTTCAACGATATTTAAGCTTTATCTAACATTAAGTATGCATTCTATAGACTACGGTATTCAAACCATTAGAATAAATACAAAACACTGTATCATCATATGAATTAAGAAATAATTCATGCCGGCCATACTTTATTGTTATTCAAATATGGGTAGGCATTATATTCATGATTATTACATACTTAGTTCAAATAAAGGCATTTTTGTATGACCAATATGACCGGAAGTAAACTGTCCATATTTTCACACCCCGGGAAAATAACCGGTTATTGGATTACTACAAGATCATTTCCATATCGAGGCCCATATTGGCCCAGGCCAATATGGGCGTCTCTTTTCTAGATGTCGGAAGTATGTAATAAATAGTTTAATACATGGGCATTTCCATATTGGCCTGGTTATCATCCCTCGACCCATATTGGCACTCGACTACGTCTCGGGCCAATATGGGGGTCTCGGGATGATAACCAGGCCAATATGGAAATGCCCATGTATTAATCTGTATATATTTAACCCCGAGCGAAAGCGAGGGGTTAAATCTCATGAATATAATGCCTACCCATATTTGAATAACAATAAAGTATGGCCGTCATGAATTATTTCGATTCTAATAGGACAAATACGTAATTTTAAAATTCAAGGCGGTCAAGGTGATGCGCTGGTAGTGGCTATTCCATCAATCTCCTACGGAATTTTAAAAATGGTAAAATTGGGAATTAAGAGATGAAAAGGGAAATTGTGGTTGAAACTGTGGCTTAAAATACCGAAAAGAATTTTATTGACAAGGTTCAATATAAATTTTATTACAAATAAACAATTTTAAATGATTAACAACGAAATTACCAGTTGAACGCAGCCAGTCGGATCGGAGATAAACATGGAGACAGTGAACACAACAAAGCCGTGTTTATAAGAGTTTAATTATGATAAGACTTGATTAGGATTTATTTAATTTTAACTTCATTTATTTCAACAATTTTTAGATAAACAATAATAGAAAATCGCTAACCATGAAGAATTTTCTGAAAATAGTCAGTGTTTATGTAGGTGCTTTAATTTAGCTCAGCGCGCATGTGTGGCCTGTATTTGATTGTTATTCAAATATGCCTGTATTTGTATACCGAATACGGGACGTCATATTAAAATTTGATACAATATGTACTCTATTCGGAACTACTTTCGTGACGTCGTCATATTGGAATACGAGTAAACCACCATGACGTCTCTTCGTAAATGAATACGGAACCCTGTTATAAATATTTCGAAGACGTTCTAAACATTCGAGATATGTATAAACAATAATTTAAGTAAAAATTAACATTAACAAATACTCTTCATGCACAAATTACCTCCCCCCCCCTTTCCGAAAAAGTAGAGCATAGGTTATGTATTCGGACATTGACAAGAGTGATGAATGTAACCTTGAATGAATGTTGTGACGAACGTAACACCTTCTTGTGACTTCTGGTGTATTGCTCGCAAATTGAGAAGTTTACACATTTAAAAATAAATACCTAAATTTCTCATTTAGTGCGCATGACGTGTTTCTAGAATAACATTCAAGAGGTACTTTATAGTCAACAGTCAGATTTGTTCAATTGAGTGATTCAGGCACATGTCAGTGATCCTGCCACAGCTGAGCATCTAATTTCTTATTTTCTGTCCTCCTTCGATTTACGGCTTATGATTACCTCATTGGTATCTTAGATTTACGGCTTCTAATAACTCATTGGTATCTTAGATTTACGGCTTCTGATTACCTCATTGGTATCTTAGATTTACGGCTTCTGATTACCTCATTTGTATCTTAGATTTACAGCTTCTGATTACCTCATTAGTATCTTAGATTTACGGCTTCTGATTACCTCATTAGTATCTTAGATTTACGGCTTCTGATTACATCATTTGTATCTTAGATTTACAGCATCTGATTACCTCATTGGTATCTTAGATTTACGGCTTCTGATTACCTCTTTGGTATCTTAGATTTACGGCTTCTGCTTACCTCATTGGCATCTTAGATTTACGGCTTCTGATTACCTCATTAGTATCTTAGATTTACGGCGTCTGATTACCTCATTAGTATCTTAGATTTGCGGCTTCTGATTACCTCATTTGTATCTTAGATTTACGGCTTCTGATTACCTCATTTGTATCGTAGATTTACAGCTTCTGATTACCTCATTAGTATCTTAGATTTACGGCCTCTGATTACCTCATTAGTATCTTAGATTTACGGCTTCTGATTACCTCATTAGTATCTTAGATTTACGGCTTCTGATTACCTCATTTGTATCTTAGATTTACGGCTTCTGATTACCTCATTGGTATCTTAGATTTACAGCTTCTGATTACCTCATTGGTATCTTAGATTTACGGCTTCTGATTACCTCATTAGTATCTTAGATTTACGGCTTCTGATTACCTCATTTGTATCTTAGATTTACAGCTTCTGATTACCTCATTTGTATCTTAGATTTACGGCTTCTGATTACCTCATTAGTATCTTAGATTTACGGCTTCTAATTACCTCATTAGTATCTTAGATTTACGGCTTCTGATTACCTCATTTGTATCTTAGATTTACGGCTTCTGATTACCTCATTGGTATCTTAGATTTACGGCTTCTGATTACCTCATTTGTATCTTAGATTTACGGCTTCTGATTACCTCATTTGTATCTTAGATTTACAGCTTCTGATTACCTCATTAGTATCTTAGATTTACGGCTTCTGATTACCTCATTGGTATCATTAAACATTTTTTGCAAAATATATACAAAATGTCGTTATTCTTCCAATGGAGCTAGTTACCTGCCTAATACTGCCACCTGATAAAGTTTAAATTCAATAACAAAACAATTGAATGGTTGCAATGTTTATTGTAGCCATAATTTGCATTCTACAAAAGTGCTGCAGAAATGTACATATTATTCTCACAGATTCTCGCGTTACTTCTTGTAGAAGTAAAACTTTCTGAAATTACGTCCCCTTTTCTTCTCTGGTGCAGCAACACCTGAAAAATGTATATGATGTGTACATTAATTAATAATGCAGGTAAAATAATTAGGGAATCGTTGAAAGGGACATAACACTACAGGTATTTGTCATTATGTTGTCGTCATGTCTAAGGGTTTCATCTTGTAAAATGTTTGTAGACGATGTGTAGTTGACAACTACAGTTGGCATAGGAATGACTTTATAAACAAGTTTTTTTAGTGTAATTAGTGCAGGTGTGTTAGACTTATTTATTTTTTATTATTAAAATTTGATGTTAATTTTCTGTCACTGAACTTTGATATCAATTTGTTATTATTTAACTTTGTAAGAAATTCGTCTTTTTTTCCATGAATTTTTATTTTCTTCTATTTGATTATTAATATAATCGTTTATTTAAATGTTCAGAATTTTTTATTGGCATTTTATTTTCTGCTGGTTCAGGAACTGCTTACACTTCCAAAGCGCCTCAATTGTGTTTGAGGTTACTGTTGCTCTTTTGATGTTTTCTGTGTCCAGTATTTATGATTTGTATGTCGACGGCCTTTTTTTGTACCATGTCTTTCTTTTTTTTCTATTAATTTTTATGGCTATTGATGATGTCTTGGTAGCTCTGGTTTTATTCCTATTTAGACTTATATATTGTTCAAATCCCTTATTGAATTAATTGCTGTTGCATTGTTAACGAAACACAATCTTGTACGAAACAGCTGCATTTCATGTCAAGAAACAATTTAGTCAAAATAATAAGATGACTTAAAGAAATGGTGTAAGGACATATATCTAACGTTTATATTAATACTGACCACTAGGAGAGCCACAGACTAGTTCATGTACTGTAAATCCATTCTGATGTTTATTAGCACGGACCCACTCTGTTGCTGAATCTCCATGGTCTAAAACCTCCAATTCGTGAGCTGGACAAATGCAGTTAATCTAGAAATAAAACAGCTATTATTTTGTTGTTGTTGTCCTATTATGTGTCTTTACGTTCTGTGTTGTGATGTCCATTACCATTTCCGCATAAAAACGATGTTCGCTTCGTCTTTACCTCCAGTTATTTGTGTTGTTTTTGTTTTGTTTTTCTTCGTCTTGTGTATCCTATGTTGCCAGTTTCTCTAGATTGTCCTGTTTCGATTGCCCCTTCAGTATTCTCTAGCGTTTATTTGTCTTGTGTACCCTATGTTACCAGTTTCTCTAGATTGTCCTGTTTCGATTGCCCCTTCAGTATTCTCTAACGTTTATTTGTCTTGTGTACCCTATGTTACCAGTTTCTCTAGATTGTCCTGTTTCGATTGCCCCTTCAGTATTCTCTAGCGTTTATTTGTCTTGTGTACCCTATGTTACCAGTTTCTCTAGATTGTCCTGTTTCGATTGCCCCTTCAGTATTCTCTAACGTTTATTTGTCTTGTGTACCCTATGTTACCAGTTTCTCTAGATTGTCCTGTTTCGATTGCCCCTTCAGTATTCTCTAACGTTTATTTGTCTTGTGTACCCTATGTTACCAGTTTCTCTAGATTGTCCTGTTTCGATTGCCCCTTCAGTATTCTCTAACGTTTATTTGTCTTGTGTACCCTATGTTACCAGTTTCTCTAGATTGTCCTGTTTCGATTGCCCCTTCAGTATTCTCTAACGTTTATTTGTCTTGTGTACCCTATGTTGCCAGTTTCTCTAGATTGTCCTGTTTCGATTGCCCCTTCAGTATTCTCTAACGTTTATTTGTCTTGTGTACCCTATGTTACCAGTTTCTCTAGATTGTCCTGTTTCGATTGCCCCTTCAGTATTCTCTAACGTTTATTTGTCTTGTATACCCTATGTTACCAGTTTCTCTAGATTGTCCTGTTTCGATTGCCCCTTCAGTATTCTCTAACGTTTATTTGTCTTGTGTATCCTATGTTGCCAGTTTCTCTAGATTGTCCTGTTTCGATTGCCCCTTCAGTATTCTCTAACGTTTATTTGTCTTGTGTACCCTATGTTACCAGTTTCTCTAGATTGTCCTGTTTCGATTGCCCCTTCAGTATTCTCTAACGTTTATTTGTCTTGTGTACCCTATGTTGCCAGTTTCTCTAGATTGTCCTGTTTCGATTGCCCCTTCAGTATTCTCTAACGTTTATTTGTCTTGTGTACCCTATGTTACCAGTTTCTCTAGATTGTCCTGTTTCGATTGCCCCTTCAGTATTCTCTAACGTTTATTTGTCTTGTGTACCCTATGTTGCCAGTTTCTCTAGATTGTCCTGTTTCGATTGCCCCTTCAGTATTCTCTAACGTTTATTTGTCTTGTGTACCCTATGTTACCAGTTTCTCTAGATTGTCCTGTTTCGATTGCCCCTTCAGTATTCTCTAACGTTTATTTGTCTTGTGTATCCTATGTTGCCAGTTTCTCTAGATTGTCCTGTTTCGATTGCCCCTTCAGTATTCTCTAACGTTTATTTGTCTTGTGTACCCTATGTTACCAGTTTCTCTAGATTGTCCTGTTTCGATTGCCCCTTCGGTATTCTCTAGCGTTTATTTGTCTTGTGTACCCTATGTTACCAGTTTCTCTAGATTGTCCTGTTTCGATTGCCCCTTCGGTATTCTCTAGCGTTTATGTGTCTTGTGTACCCTATGTTGCCAGTTTCTCTAGATTGTCCTGTTTCGATTGCCCCTTCAGTATTCTCTAACGTTTATTTGTCTTGTGTACCCTATGTTACCAGTTTCTCTAGATTGTCCTGTTTCGATTGCCCCTTCAGTATTCTCTAACGTTTAATTGTCTTGTGTACCCTATGTTGCCAGTTTCTCTAGATTGTCCTGTTTCGATTGCCCCTTCAGTATTCTCTAACGTTTATTTGTCTTGTGTACCCTATGTTGCCAGTTTTTCTAGATAGCCCTTTTTGATTGCCTCTTCGGTATTCCCTAGCGTTTATTTGTCTTGTGTATCCTATGTTGCCAGTTTCTCTAGATTGTCCTGTTTCGATTGCCCCTTCAGTATTCTCTAGCGTTTATTTGTCTTGTGTACCCTATGTTACCAGTTTCTCTAGATTGTCCTGTTTCGATTGCCCCTTCAGTATTCTCTAACGTTTATTTGTCTTGTGTATCCTATGTTACCAGTTTCTCTAGATTGTCCTGTTTCGATTGCCCCTTCAGTATTCTCTAGCGTTTATTTGTCTTGTGTACCCTATGTTACCAGTTTCTCTAGATTGTCCTGTTTCGATTGCCCCTTCAGTATTCTCTAACGTTTATTTGTCTTGTGTACCCTATGTTACCAGTTTCTCTAGATTGTCCTGTTTCGATTGCCCCTTCAGTATTCTCTAACGTTTATTTGTCTTGTGTACCCTATGTTACCAGTTTCTCTAGATTGTCCTGTTTCGATTGCCCCTTCAGTATTCTCTAACGTTTATTTGTCTTGTGTACCCTATGTTACCAGTTTCTCTAGATTGTCCTGTTTCGATTGCCCCTTCAGTATTCTCTAACGTTTATTTGTCTTGTGTACCCTATGTTACCATAGATTGTCCTGTTTCGATTGCCCCTTCAGTATTCTCTAACGTTTATTTGTCTTGTGTACCCTATGTTACCAGTTTCTCTAGATTGTCCTGTTTCGATTGCCCCTTCGGTATTCTCTAACGTTTATTTGTCTTGTGTACCCTATGTTGCCAGTTTCTCTAGATTGTCCTGTTTCGATTGCCCCTTCAGTATTCTCTAACGTTTATTTGTCTTGTGTACCCTATGTTACCAGTTTCTCTAGATTGTCCTGTTTCGATTGCCCCTTCGGTATTCTCTAGCGTTTATTTGTCTTGTGTACCCTATGTTACCAGTTTCTCTAGATTGTCCTGTTTCGATTGCCCCTTCAGTATTCTCTAACGTTTATTTGTCTTGTGTACCCTATGTTACCAGTTTCTCTAGATTGTCCTGTTTCGATTGCCCCTTCAGTATTCTCTAACGTTTATTTGTCTTGTGTACCCTATGTTGCCAGTTTCTCTAGATTGTCTGGTTTCGATTGCCCCTTCAGTATTCTCTAGCGTTTATATGTCTTGTGTATCCTATGTTGCCAGTTTCTCTAGATTGTCCTGTTTCGATTGCCCCTTCGGTATTCTCTAGCGTTTATTTGTCTTGTGTACCCTATGTTACCAGTTTCTCTAGATTGTCCTGTTTCGATTGCCCCTTCGGTATTCTCTAGCGTTTATGTGTCTTGTGTACCCTATGTTGCCAGTTTCTCTAGATTGTCCTGTTTCGATTGCCCCTTCAGTATTCTCTAACGTTTATTTGTCTTGTGTACCCTATGTTACCAGTTTCTCTAGATTGTCCTGTTTCGATTGCCCCTTCAGTATTCTCTAACGTTTATTTGTCTTGTGTACCCTATGTTGCCAGTTTCTCTAGATTGTCCTGTTTCGATTGCCCCTTCAGTATTCTCTAACGTTTATTTGTCTTGTGTACCCTATGTTGCCAGTTTTTCTAGATAGCCCTTTTTGATTGCCCCTTCGGTATTCCCTAGCGTTTATTTGTCTTGTGTATCCTATGTTGCCAGTTTCTCTAGATTGTCCTGTTTCGATTGCCCCTTCGGTATTCTCTAGCGTTTATTTGTCTTGTGTACCCTATGTTACCAGTTTCTCTAGATTGTCCTGTTTCGATTGCCCCTTCAGTATTCTCTAACGTTTATTTGTCTTGTGTACCCTATGTTGCCAGTTTTTCTAGATAGCCCTTTTTGATTGCCCCTTCGGTATTCCCTAGCGTTTATTTGTCTTGTGTATCCTATGTTGCCAGTTTCTCTAGATTGTCCTGTTTCGATTGCCCCTTCAGTATTCTCTAACGTTTATTTGTCTTGTGTAACCTATGTTACCAGTTTCTCTAGATTGTCCTGTTTCGATTGCCCCTTCAGTATTCTCTAACGTTTATTTGTCTTGTGTACCCTATGTTACCAGTTTCTCTAGATTGTCCTGTTTCGATTGCCCCTTCAGTATTCTCTAACGTTTATTTGTCTTGTGTATCCTATGTTACCAGTTTCTCTAGATTGTCCTGTTTCGATTGCCCCTTCAGTATTCTCTAACGTTTATTTGTCTTGTGTATCCTATGTTACCAGTTTCTCTAGATTGTCCTGTTTCGATTGCCCCTTCAGTATTCTCTAACGTTTATTTGTCTTGTGTACCCTATGTTACCAGTTTCTCTAGATTGTCCTGTTTCGATTGCCCCTTCAGTATTCTCTAGCGTTTATTTGTCTTGTGTACCCCATGTTACCAGTTTCTCTAGATTGTCCTGTTTCGATTGCCCCTTCAGTATTCTCTAACGTTTATTTGTCTTGTGTACCCTATGTTACCAGTTTCTCTAGATTGTCCTGTTTCGATTGCCCCTTCAGTATTCTCTAACGTTTATTTGTCTTGTGTATCCTATGTTACCAGTTTCTCTAGATTGTCCTGTTTCGATTGCCCCTTCAGTATTCTCTAACGTTTATTTGTCTTGTGTACCCTATGTTACCAGTTTCTCTAGATTGTCCTGTTTCGATTGCCCCTTCAGTATTCTCTAGCGTTTATTTGTCTTGTGTACCCCATGTTACCAGTTTCTCTAGATTGTCCTGTTTCGATTGCCCCTTCAGTATTCTCTAACGTTTATTTGTCTTGTGTACCCTATGTTACCAGTTTCTCTAGATTGTCCTGTTTCGATTGCCCCTTCAGTATTCTCTAACGTTTATTTGTCTTGTGTACCCTATGTTACCAGTTTCTCTAGATTGTCCTGTTTCGATTGCCCCTTCAGTATTCTCTAACGTTTATTTGTCTTGTGTACCCTATGTTACCAGTTTCTCTAGATTGTCCTGTTTCGATTGCCCCTTCAGTATTCTCTAACGTTTATTTGTCTTGTGTACCCTATGTTACCAGTTTCTCTAGATTGTCCTGTTTCGATTGCCCCTTCAGTATTCTCTAACGTTTATTTGTCTTGTGTACCCTATGTTACCAGTTTCTCTAGATTGTCCTGTTTCGATTGCCCCTTCAGTATTCTCTAACGTTTATTTGTCTTGTGTACCCTATGTTACCAGTTTCTCTAGATTGTCCTGTTTCGATTGCCCCTTCAGTATTCTCTAACGTTTATTTGTCTTGTGTACCCTATGTTGCCAGTTTCTCTAGATTGTCCTGTTTCGATTGCCCCTACAGTATTCTCTAACGTTTATTTGTCTTGTGTACCCTATGTTACCAGTTTCTCTAGATTGTCCTGTTTCGATTGCCCCTTCGGTATTCTCTAGCGTTTATTTGTCTTGTGTACCCTATGTTACCAGTTTCTCTAGATTGTCCTGTTTCGATTGCCCCTTCAGTATTCTCTAGCGTTTATATGTCTTGTGTATCCTATGTTGCCAGTTTCTCTAGATTGTCCTGTTTCGATTGCCCCTTCAGTATTCTCTAACGTTTATTTGTCTTGTGTACCCTATGTTACCAGTTTCTCTAGATTGTCCTGTTTCGATTGCCCCTTCGGTATTCTCTAGCGTTTATTTGTCTTGTGTACCCTATGTTACCAGTTTCTCTAGATTGTCCTGTTTCGATTGCCCCTTCGGTATTCTCTAGCGTTTATGTGTCTTGTGTACCCTATGTTGCCAGTTACTCTAGATTGTCCTGTTTCGATTGCCCCTTCAGTATTCTCTAACGTTTATTTGTCTTGTGTACCCTATGTTACCAGTTTCTCTAGATTGTCCTGTTTCGATTGCCCCTTCAGTATTCTCTAACGTTTATTTGTCTTGTGTACCCTATGTTGCCAGTTTTTCTAGATAGCCCTTTTTGATTGCCCCTTCGGTATTCCCTAGCGTTTATTTGTCTTGTGTATCCTATGTTGCCAGTTTCTCTAGATTGTCCTTTTTCGATTGCCCCTTCGGTATTCCCTAGCGTTTATTTGTCTTGTGTACCCTATGTTGCCAGTTTTTTCTAGATAGCCCTTTTTGATTGTCCCTTCGGTATTCTTTAACGTTTATTTGATGGTAGATACACACATTATTGCTACATATTTGACCACAATAGCATAATAGTTATGTGAGTCATTGTGTATTAAGGAGTCTTCCCACTTTTGTCATTTGGTAGTAAACTGGTTTAGTTCACTACAATGTATATATCCCTATTACATACATATTATGTTGGTACAAGACTATGTATCAGGTCAAACATGTTGCGTGAACCAGTATCCCTGCTACTAGGGATGCGGCTAGTTCACGCGAAAGGCGAGATCTGATACAAAGTCTTGTACCAATACAGTGTGCTGATGTAACATCTTGTATCAGAAAGGTTACTTTCTTGAATTTCAAAGGAAACTTGCATAATGTTAGATAAAACGACATATCTTACAGACATTTAGCAAAATAAATTAAGTACATATATGTTGAAAGGTTTTGTATTCTGCTTAAAATGTGAACGACAAATAAGGTAAGAATATACGATACCAACTGAAGTTGTCAGTCCGATCCCCGGCCTTTGCGACATTTATTCTAGACATCTTTGTGATAAGAAGAGTTTGAAGATACCAAAGGATAATCAGAATCCGTAAATCGAAGAAGAACAAACAATACAATGGCCAAAAGAAAAAAGTACAAAAGGACAAACAACGATCTACAAAACATACACATAAAACGAGTAACACGAATCCCACTATAAACCGGGGGTGAACTCAGGTGTTTCGGAAGGATAAGCAGCCTGCTGAACTAGTGGCACCCGTCGTGTTAATCTCAGATTTATATATATATTGCTTGGGTTAGAAAAAAGAATTGAGTATTGAAATCAGGTTTGTCGATAAGTGTAGTTTATAATTTTGTAATATATTTTAGGTCATTTTCAGTCTGTAATTTACTTCCTGTTTAAGAAAATTATAGAACTGGGGTCAATTTTAAATTGATTATTTTGTCCTTTCTTAATCTAACATCAAAGCTTCAATTAACATCAAACAACTAAAGGCAGACCCATGCCTTGTTATTAATTATTTTGTTTTGTAGATAAACACCTGTGTTATCCACTTGGGCTTTAGTGAAGAAAATTATGTTTCCATTTCAGGTGACAATCCTTAATCAGACATCCTATTATCATTAAAGATAGGAATAAATGAGAAATTATTAATAATGTAGCCAAAGGCTTGTGTCCAGTTAGAACCAGAACATATACTGCAGCGGTGTACGGACGTGATGAAAAGTGGTTCCTTTTACATTTCGGCTGTTGTCCGAAAGCTATTCTTAACAATGGAAAAAACCGGTTTCCTGTATCTCAATATTTCAAAGCTACAGTAGTGAAACATAAGACATCAATTAGAGGTAGCAATAGATAAAACCACAGTAGTGAAACATAAGACACCAAATAGAGGTAGTAATAAATAAAACCACAGTAGTGAAACATAAGACACCAAATAGAGGTAGCAATAAATAAAACGACAGTAGTGAAACATAAGACATCAATTAGAGGTAGCAATAAATAAAACCACAGTAGTGAAACATAAGACACCAAATAGAGGTAGCAATAAATAAAACCACAGTAGTGAAACATAAGACACCAATTAGAGGTAGTAATAAATAAAATCACAGTAGTGAAACATAAGACACCAAATAGAGGTAGCAATAAATAAAATCACAGTAGTGAAACATAAGACATCAATTAGAGGTAGTAATAAATAAAACGACAGTAGTGAAACATAAGACATCAATTAGAGGTAGTAATAAATAAAACGACAGTAGTGAAACATAAGACATCAATTAGAGGTAGTAATAAATAAAACCACAGTAGTGAAACATAAGACATCAATTAGAGGTAGTAATAAATAAAACGACAGTAGTGAAACATAAGACACCAATTAGAGGTAGTAATAAATAAAACCACAGTAGTGAAACATAAGACACCAAATAGAGGTAGCAATAAATAAAACCACAGTAGTGAAACATAAGACATCAATTAGAGGTAGTAATAAATAAAACCTCAGTAGTGAAACATAAGACATCAATTAGAGGTAGTAATAAATAAAACCTCAGTAGTGAAACATAAGACATCAATTAGAGGTAGTAATAAATAAAACCTCAGTAGTGAAACATAAGACATCAATTAGAGGTAGCAATAAATAAAACCTCAGTAGTGAAACATAAGACATCAATTAGAGGTAGTAATAAATAAAACCTCAGTAGTGAAACATAAGACATCAATTAGAGGTAGTAATAAATAAAACCACAGAAGTGAAACATAAGACACCAATTAGAGGTAGCAATAAATAAAACGACAGTAGTGAAACATAAGACACCAATTAGAGGTAGCAATAAATAAAACCACAGTAGTGAAACATAAGACATCAATTAGAGGTAGTAATAAATAAAACGACAGTAGTGAAACATAAGACACCAATTAGAGGTAGTAATAAATAAAACGACAGTAGTGAAACATAAGACACCAATTAGAGGTAGCAATAGATAAAACCACAGTAGTGAAACATAAGACACCAAATAGAGGTAGCAATAGATAAAACCACAGTAGTGAAACATAAGACATCAATTAGAGGTAGTAATAAATAAAACGACAGTAGTGAAACATAAGACACCAATTAGAGGTAGTAATAAATAAAACCACAGTAGTGAAACATAAGACACCAATTAGAGGTAGTAATAAATAAAACCACAGTAGTGAAACATAAGACATCAATTAGAGGTAGCAATAAATAAAACTACAGTAGTGAAACATAAGACACCAATTAGAGGTAGCAATAAATAAAACCACAGTAGTTAAACATAAGACACCAATTAGAGGTAGTAATAAATAAAACCACAGTAGTGAAACATAAGACACCAATTAGAGGTAGTAATAAATAAAACCACAGTAGTGAAACATAAGACACCAATTAGAGGTAGCAATAAATAAAACCACAGTAGTGAAGCATAAGACCCCAATTAGAGGTAGCAATAAATAAAACCACAGTAGTGAAACATAAGACACCAATTAGAGGTAGCAATAAATAAAACCACAGTAGTGAAACATAAGACATCAATTAGAGGTAGCAATAAATAAAACGACAGTAGTGATTACTAGTGAAACATAAGACACCAATTAGAGGTAGCAATAAATAAAACCACAGTAGTGAAACATAAGACACCAATTAGAGGTAGCAATAAATAAAACCACAGTAGTGAAACATAAGACACCAATTAGAGGTAGTAATAAATAAAACGACAGTAGTGAAACATTAGACACCAATTAGAGGTAGCAATAAATAAAACCACAGTAGTGAAACATAAGACATCTATTAGAGGTAGTAATAAATAAAACCACAGTAGTGAAACATAAGACACCAATTAGAGGTAGTAATAAATAAAACCTCAGTAGTGAAACATAAGACATCAATTAGAGGTAGTAATAAATAAAACCACAGTAGTGAAACATAAGACACCAATTAGAGGTAGTAATAAATAAAACCACAGTAGTGAAACATAAGACACCAATTAGAGGTAGCAATAAATAAAACCACAGTAGTGAAACATAAGACACCAATTAGAGGTAGCAATAAATAAAACCACAGTAGCGAAACATAAGACATCAATTAGAGGTAGCAATAAATAAAACCACAGTAGTGATTACTAGTGAAACATAAGACACCAATTAGAGGTAGTAATAAATAAAACCACAGTAGTGAAACATAAGACACCAATTAGAGGTAGCAATAAATAAAACCACAGCAGTGAAACATAAGACACCAATTAGAGGTAGCAATAAATAAAACCACAGTAGTGAAACATAAGACACCAATTAGAGGTAGCAATAAATAAAACAACAGTAGTGAAACATAAGACATCAATTAGAGGTAGTAATAAATAAAACCTCAGTAGTGAAACATAAGACATCAATTAGAGGTAGTAATAAATAAAACCACAGTAGTGAAACATAAGACACCAATTAGAGGTAGCAATAGATAAAACCACAGTAGTGAAACATAAGACACCAATTAGAGGTAGTAATAAATAAAACCACAGTAGTGAAACATAAGACATCTATTAGAGGTAGCAATAAATAAAACGACAGTAGTGAAACATAAGACACCAATTAGAGGTAGTAATAAATAAAACTTCAGTAGTGAAACATAAGACATCAATTAGAGGCAGTAATAAATAAAACCACAGTAGTGAAACATAAGACACCAATTAGAGATAGTAATAAATAAAACCACAGTAGTGAAACATAAGACACCAATTAGAGGTAGCAATAAATAAAACCACAGTAGTGAAACATAAGACACCAATTAGAGGTAGCAATAAATAAAACCACAGTAGTGAAACATAAGACACCAATTAGAGGTAGTAATAAATAAAACGACAGTAGTGAAACATAAGACACCAATTAGAGGTAGCAATAAATAAAACCACAGTAGTGAAACATAAGACATCTATTAGAGGTAGCAATAAATAAAACCACAGTAGTGAAACATAAGACACCAATTAGAGGTAGTAATAAATAAAACCTCAGTAGTGAAACATAAGACATCAATTAGAGGTAGTAATAAATAAAACCACAGTAGTGAAACATAAGACACCAATTAGAGGTAGTAATAAATAAAACCACAGTAGTGAAACATAAGACACCAATTAGAGGTAGCAATAAATAAAACCACAGTAGTGAAACATAAGACACCAATTAGAGGTAGCAATAAATAAAACCACAGTAGTGAAACATAAGACATCAATTAGAGGTAGCAATAAATAAAACCACAGTAGTGATTACTAGTGAAACATAAGACACCAATTAGAGGTAGTAATAAATAAAACCACAGTAGTGAAACATAAGACACCAATTAGAGGTAGCAATAAATAAAACCACAGTAGTGAAACATAAGACACCAATTAGAGGTAGCAATAAATAAAACCACAGCAGTGAAACATAAGACACCAATTAGAGGTAGCAATAAATAAAACCACAGTAGTGAAACATAAGACACCAATTAGAGGTAGCAATAAATAAAACAACAGTAGTGAAACATAAGACATCAATTAGAGGTAGTAATAAATAAAACCTCAGTAGTGAAACATAAGACATCAATTAGAGGTAGTAATAAATAAAACCACAGCAGTGAAACATAAGACACCAATTAGAGGTAGCAATAGATAAAACCACAGTAGTGAAACATAAGACACCAATTAGAGGTAGTAATAAATAAAACCACAGTAGTGAAACATAAGACATCTATTAGAGGTAGCAATAAATAAAACCACAGTAGTGAAACATAAGACACCAATTAGAGGTAGTAATAAATAAAACCTCAGTAGTGAAACATAAGACATCAATTAGAGGTAGTAATAAATAAAACCACAGTAGTGAAACATAAGACACCAATTAGAGGTAGTAATAAATAAAACCACAGTAGTGAAACATAAGACACCAATTAGAGGTAGCAATAAATAAAACCACAGTAGTGAAACATAAGACACCAATTAGAGGTAGCAATAAATAAAACCACAGTAGTGAAACAATAGACATCAATTAGAGGTAGCAATAAATAAAACCACAGTAGTGATTACTAGTGAAACATAAGACACCAATTAGAGGTAGTAATAAATAAAACCACAGTAGTGAAACATAAGACACCAATTAGAGGTAGCAATAAATAAAACCACAGTAGTGAAACATAAGACACCAATTAGAGGTAGCAATAAATAAAACCACAGCAGTGAAACATAAGACACCAATTAGAGGTAGCAATAAATAAAACCACAGTAGTGAAACATAAGACACCAATTAGAGGTAGCAATAAATAAAACAACAGTAGTGAAACATAAGACATCAATTAGAGGTAGTAATAAATAAAACCTCACTAGTGAAACATAAGACATCAATTAGAGGTAGTAATAAATAAAACCACAGTAGTGCAACATAAGACACCAATTAGAGGTAGCAATAGATAAAACCACAGTAGTAAAACATAAGACACCAATTAGAGGTAGTAATAAATAAAACCACAGTAGTGAAACATAAGACATCAATTAGAGGTAGCAATAAATAAAACCACAGTAGTGAAACATAAGACACCAATTAGAAGTAGCAATAAATAAAACCTCACTAGTGAAACAAAAGACATCAATTAGAGGTAGTAATAAATAAAACCTCACTAGTGAAACATAAGACACCAATTAGAGGTAGCAATAAATAAAACCACAGTAGTGAAACATAAGACACAAAATAGAGGTAGCAATAGATAAAACCACAGTAGTGAAACATAAGACATCAATTAGAGGTAGTAATAAATAAAACGACAGTAGTGAAACATAAGACATCTATTAGAGGTAGCAATAAATAAAACCACAGTAGTGAAACATAAGACACCAATTAGAGGTAGTAATAAACAAAACCTCAGTAGTGAAACATAAGACACCAATTAGAGGTAGCAATAAATAAAACCACAGTAGTGAAACATAAGACATCTATTAGAGGTAGCAATAAATAAAACCACAGTAGTGAAACATAAAACACCAATTAGAGGTAGTAATAAATAAAACCTCAGTAGTGAAACATAAGACATCAATTAGAGGTAGTAATAAATAAAACCACAGTAGTGAAACATAAGACACCAATTAGAGGTAGTAATAAATAAAACCACAGTAGTGAAACATAAGACACCAATTAGAGTTAGCAATAAATAAAACCACAGTAGTGAAACATAAGACACCAATTAGAGGTAGCAATAAATAAAACCACAGTAGTGAAACATAAGACATCAATTAGAGGTAGCAATAAATAAAACCACAGTAGTGATTACTAGTGAAACATAAGACACCAATTAGAGGTAGTAATAAATAAAACCACAGTAGTGAAACATAAGACACCAATTAGAGGTAGCAATAAATAAAACGACAGTAGTGAAACATAAGACACCAATTAGAGGTAGCAATAAATAAAACCACAGCAGTGAAACATAAGACACCAATTAGAGGTAGCAATAAATAAAACCACAGTAGTGAAACATAAGACACCAATTAGAGGTAGCAATAAATAAAACAACAGTAGTGAAACATAAGACATCAATTAGAGGTAGTAATAAATAAAACCTCAGTAGTGAAACATAAGACATCAATTAGAGGTAGTAATAAATAAAACCACAGTAGTGAAACATAAGACACCAATTAGAGGTAGCAATAGATAAAACCACAGTAGTGAAACATAAGACACCAATTAGAGGTAGTAATAAATAAAACCACAGTAGTGAAACATAAGACATCAATTAGAGGTAGCAATAAATAAAACCACAGTAGTGAAACATAAGACACCAATTAGAAGTAGCAATAAATAAAACCTCACTAGTGAAACAAAAGACATCAATTAGAGGTAGTAATAAATAAAACCTCACTAGTGAAACATAAGACACCAATTAGAGGTAGCAATAAATAAAACCACAGTAGTGAAACATAAGACACCAATTAGAGGTAGTAATAAATAAAACCTCACTAGTGAAACATAAGACATCAATTAGAGGTAGTAATAAATAAAATCACAGTAGTGAAACATAAGACACCAAATAGAGGTAGCAATAAATAAAATCACAGTAGTGAAACATAAGACATCAATTAGAGGTAGTAATAAATAAAACGACAGTAGTGAAACATAAGACATCAATTAGAGGTAGTAATAAATAAAACGACAGTAGTGAAACATAAGACATCAATTAGAGGTAGTAATAAATAAAACCACAGTAGTGAAACATAAGACATCAATTAGAGGTAGTAATAAATAAAACGACAGTAGTGAAACATAAGACACCAATTAGAGGTAGTAATAAATAAAACCACAGTAGTGAAACATAAGACACCAAATAGAGGTAGCAATAAATAAAACCACAGTAGTGAAACATAAGACATCAATTAGAGGTAGTAATAAATAAAACCTCAGTAGTGAAACATAAGACATCAATTAGAGGTAGTAATAAATAAAACCTCAGTAGTGAAACATAAGACATCAATTAGAGGTAGTAATAAATAAAACCTCAGTAGTGAAACATAAGACATCAATTAGAGGTAGCAATAAATAAAACCTCAGTAGTGAAACATAAGACATCAATTAGAGGTAGTAATAAATAAAACCTCAGTAGTGAAACATAAGACATCAATTAGAGGTAGTAATAAATAAAACCACAGAAGTGAAACATAAGACACCAATTAGAGGTAGCAATAAATAAAACGACAGTAGTGAAACATAAGACACCAATTAGAGGTAGCAATAAATAAAACCACAGTAGTGAAACATAAGACATCAATTAGAGGTAGTAATAAATAAAACGACAGTAGTGAAACATAAGACACCAATTAGAGGTAGTAATAAATAAAACGACAGTAGTGAAACATAAGACACCAATTAGAGGTAGCAATAGATAAAACCACAGTAGTGAAACATAAGACACCAAATAGAGGTAGCAATAGATAAAACCACAGTAGTGAAACATAAGACATCAATTAGAGGTAGTAATAAATAAAACGACAGTAGTGAAACATAAGACACCAATTAGAGGTAGTAATAAATAAAACCACAGTAGTGAAACATAAGACACCAATTAGAGGTAGTAATAAATAAAACCACAGTAGTGAAACATAAGACATCAATTAGAGGTAGCAATAAATAAAACTACAGTAGTGAAACATAAGACACCAATTAGAGGTAGCAATAAATAAAACCACAGTAGTTAAACATAAGACACCAATTAGAGGTAGTAATAAATAAAACCACAGTAGTGAAACATAAGACACCAATTAGAGGTAGTAATAAATAAAACCACAGTAGTGAAACATAAGACACCAATTAGAGGTAGCAATAAATAAAACCACAGTAGTGAAGCATAAGACCCCAATTAGAGGTAGCAATAAATAAAACCACAGTAGTGAAACATAAGACACCAATTAGAGGTAGCAATAAATAAAACCACAGTAGTGAAACATAAGACATCAATTAGAGGTAGCAATAAATAAAACGACAGTAGTGATTACTAGTGAAACATAAGACACCAATTAGAGGTAGCAATAAATAAAACCACAGTAGTGAAACATAAGACACCAATTAGAGGTAGCAATAAATAAAACCACAGTAGTGAAACATAAGACACCAATTAGAGGTAGTAATAAATAAAACGACAGTAGTGAAACATTAGACACCAATTAGAGGTAGCAATAAATAAAACCACAGTAGTGAAACATAAGACATCTATTAGAGGTAGTAATAAATAAAACCACAGTAGTGAAACATAAGACACCAATTAGAGGTAGTAATAAATAAAACCTCAGTAGTGAAACATAAGACATCAATTAGAGGTAGTAATAAATAAAACCACAGTAGTGAAACATAAGACACCAATTAGAGGTAGTAATAAATAAAACCACAGTAGTGAAACATAAGACACCAATTAGAGGTAGCAATAAATAAAACCACAGTAGTGAAACATAAGACACCAATTAGAGGTAGCAATAAATAAAACCACAGTAGCGAAACATAAGACATCAATTAGAGGTAGCAATAAATAAAACCACAGTAGTGATTACTAGTGAAACATAAGACACCAATTAGAGGTAGTAATAAATAAAACCACAGTAGTGAAACATAAGACACCAATTAGAGGTAGCAATAAAAAAAACCACAGCAGTGAAACATAAGACACCAATTAGAGGTAGCAATAAATAAAACCACAGTAGTGAAACATAAGACACCAATTAGAGGTAGCAATAAATAAAACAACAGTAGTGAAACATAAGACATCAATTAGAGGTAGTAATAAATAAAACCTCAGTAGTGAAACATAAGACATCAATTAGAGGTAGTAATAAATAAAACCACAGTAGTGAAACATAAGACACCAATTAGAGGTAGCAATAGATAAAACCACAGTAGTGAAACATAAGACACCAATTAGAGGTAGTAATAAATAAAACCACAGTAGTGAAACATAAGACATCTATTAGAGGTAGCAATAAATAAAACGACAGTAGTGAAACATAAGACACCAATTAGAGGTAGTAATAAATAAAACTTCAGTAGTGAAACATAAGACATCAATTAGAGGCAGTAATAAATAAAACCACAGTAGTGAAACATAAGACACCAATTAGAGATAGTAATAAATAAAACCACAGTAGTGAAACATAAGACACCAATTAGAGGTAGCAATAAATAAAACCACAGTAGTGAAACATAAGACACCAATTAGAGGTAGCAATAAATAAAACCACAGTAGTGAAACATAAGACACCAATTAGAGGTAGTAATAAATAAAACGACAGTAGTGAAACATAAGACACCAATTAGAGGTAGCAATAAATAAAACCACAGTAGTGAAACATAAGACATCTATTAGAGGTAGCAATAAATAAAACCACAGTAGTGAAACATAAGACACCAATTAGAGGTAGTAATAAATAAAACCTCAGTAGTGAAACATAAGACATCAATTAGAGGTAGTAATAAATAAAACCACAGTAGTGAAACATAAGACACCAATTAGAGGTAGTAATAAATAAAACCACAGTAGTGAAACATAAGACACCAATTAGAGGTAGCAATAAATAAAACCACAGTAGTGAAACATAAGACACCAATTAGAGGTAGCAATAAATAAAACCACAGTAGTGAAACATAAGACATCAATTAGAGGTAGCAATAAATAAAACCACAGTAGTGATTACTAGTGAAACATAAGACACCAATTAGAGGTAGTAATAAATAAAACCACAGTAGTGAAACATAAGACACCAATTAGAGGTAGCAATAAATAAAACCACAGTAGTGAAACATAAGACACCAATTAGAGGTAGCAATAAATAAAACCACAGCAGTGAAACATAAGACACCAATTAGAGGTAGCAATAAATAAAACCACAGTAGTGAAACATAAGACACCAATTAGAGGTAGCAATAAATAAAACAACAGTAGTGAAACATAAGACATCAATTAGAGGTAGTAATAAATAAAACCTCAGTAGTGAAACATAAGACATCAATTAGAGGTAGTAATAAATAAAACCACAGCAGTGAAACATAAGACACCAATTAGAGGTAGCAATAGATAAAACCACAGTAGTGAAACATAAGACACCAATTAGAGGTAGTAATAAATAAAACCACAGTAGTGAAACATAAGACATCTATTAGAGGTAGCAATAAATAAAACCACAGTAGTGAAACATAAGACACCAATTAGAGGTAGCAATAAATAAAACCTCAGTAGTGAAACATAAGACATCAATTAGAGGTAGTAATAAATAAAACCACAGTAGTGAAACATAAGACACCAATTAGAGGTAGTAATAAATAAAACCACAGTAGTGAAACATAAGACACCAATTAGAGGTAGCAATAAATAAAACGACAGTAGTGAAACATAAGACACCAATTAGAGGTAGCAATAAATAAAACCACAGTAGTGAAACATAAGACATCAATTAGAGGTAGCAATAAATAAAACCACAGTAGTGATTACTAGTGAAACATAAGACACCAATTAGAGGTAGTAATAAATAAAACCACAGTAGTGAAACATAAGACACCAATTAGAGGTAGCAATAAATAAAACCACAGTAGTGAAACATAAGACACCAATTAGAGGTAGCAATAAATAAAACCACAGCAGTGAAACATAAGACACCAATTAGAGGTAGCAATAAATAAAACCACAGTAGTGAAACATAAGACACCAATTAGAGGTAGCAATAAATAAAACAACAGTAGTGAAACATAAGACATCAATTAGAGGTAGTAATAAATAAAACCTCACTAGTGAAACATAAGACATCAATTAGAGGTAGTAATAAATAAAACGACAGTAGTGAAACATAAGACACCAATTAGAGGTAGCAATAGATAAAACCACAGTAGTAAAACATAAGACACCAATTAGAGGTAGTAATAAATAAAACCACAGTAGTGAAACATAAGACATCAATTAGAGGTAGCAATAAATAAAACCACAGTAGTGAAACATAAGACACCAATTAGAAGTAGCAATAAATAAAACCTCACTAGTGAAACAAAAGACATCAATTAGAGGTAGTAATAAATAAAACCTCACTAGTGAAACATAAGACACCAATTAGAGGTAGCAATAAATAAAACCACAGTAGTGAAACATAAGACACAAAATAGAGGTAGCAATAGATAAAACCACAGTAGTGAAACATAAGACATCAATTAGAGGTAGTAATAGATAAAACGACAGTAGTGAAACATAAGACATCTATTAGAGGTAGCAATATATAAAACCACAGTAGTGAAACATAAGACACCAATTAGAGGTAGTAATAAACAAAACCTCAGTAGTGAAACATAAGACACCAATTAGAGGTAGCAATAAATAAAACCACAGTAGTGAAACATAAGACATCTATTAGAGGTAGCAATAAATAAAACCACAGTAGTGAAACATAAAACACCAATTAGAGGTAGTAATAAATAAAACCTCAGTAGTGAAACATAAGACATCAATTAGAGGTAGTAATAAATAAAACCACAGTAGTGAAACATAAGACACCAATTAGAGGTAGTAATAAATAAAACCACAGTAGTGAAACATAAGACACCAATTAGAGTTAGCAATAAATAAAACCACAGTAGTGAAACATAAGACACCAATTAGAGGTAGCAATAAATAAAACCACAGTAGTGAAACATAAGACATCAATTAGAGGTAGCAATAAATAAAACCACAGTAGTGATTACTAGTGAAACATAAGACACCAATTAGAGGTAGTAATAAATAAAACCACAGTAGTGAAACATAAGACACCAATTAGAGGTAGCAATAAATAAAACCACAGTAGTGAAACATAAGACACCAATTAGAGGTAGCAATAAATAAAACCACAGCAGTGAAACATAAGACACCAATTAGAGGTAGCAATAAATAAAACCACAGTAGTGAAACATAAGACACCAATTAGAGGTAGCAATAAATAAAACAACAGTAGTGAAACATAAGACATCAATTAGAGGTAGTAATAAATAAAACCTCAGTAGTGAAACATAAGACATCAATTAGAGGTAGTAATAAATAAAACCACAGTAGTGAAACATAAGACACCAATTAGAGGTAGCAATAGATAAAACCACAGTAGTGAAACATAAGACACCAATTAGAGGTAGTAATAAATAAAACCACAGTAGTGAAACATAAGACATCAATTAGAGGTAGCAATAAATAAAACCACAGTAGTGAAACATAAGACACCAATTAGAAGTAGCAATAAATAAAACCTCACTAGTGAAACAAAAGACATCAATTAGAGGTAGTAATAAATAAAACCTCACTAGTGAAACATAAGACACCAATTAGAGGTAGCAATAAATAAAACCACAGTAGTGAAACATAAGACACCAATTAGAGGTAGTAATAAATAAAACCTCACTAGTGAAACATAAGACATCAATTAGAGGTAGTAATAAATAAAGCCATAGTAGTGAAACATAAGACATCAATTAGAGGTAGCAATAAATAAAACCACAGTAGTGAAACATAAGACACCAATTAGAGGTAGCAATAAATAAAACCACAGTAGTGAAACATAAGACATCAATTAGAGGTAGCAATAGATAAAACCACAGTAGTGAAACATAAGACACCAATTAGAGGTAGTAATAAATAAAACCAGAGTAGTGAAACATAAGACACCAATTAGAAGTAGCAATAAATAAAACCACAGTAGTGAAACATAAAACATCAATTAGAGGTAATAATAAATAAAATCACAGTAGTGAAACATAAGACATCAATTAGAGGTAGCAATAGATAAAACCAAAGTAGTGAAACATAAGACACCAATTAGAGGTAGTAATAAATAAAACCACAGTAGTGAAACATAAGACACCAATTAGAGGTAGCAATAAATAAAACCACAGTAGTGAAACATAAGACACCAATTAGAGGTAGCAATAAATAAAACCACAGTAGTGAAACATAAGACATCAATTAGAGGTAGCAATAAATAAAAACACAGTAGTGAAACATAAGACACCAATTAGAGGTAGTAATAAATAAAACCACAGTAGTGAAACATAAGACACCAAATAGAGGTAGCAATAGATAAAACCACAGCAGTGAAACATAAGACACCAATTAGAGGTAGCAATAAATAAAACTACAGTAGTGAAACATAAGACACTAATTAGAGGTAGCAATAAATAAAACTACAGTAGTGAAACATAAGACACCAATTAGAGGTAGCAATAAATAAAATCACAGTAGTGAAACATAAGACACCAATTAGAGGTAGTAATAAATAAAACCACAGTAGTGAAACATAAGACACCAATTAGAGGTAGCAATAAATAAAACCACAGTAGTGAAACATAAGAAATCAATTAGAGGTAGCAATAAATAAAACCACACTAGTGAAACATAAGACACCAATTAGAGGTAGCAATAAATAAAACGACAGTAGTGAAACATAAGACACCAATTAGAGGTAGCAATAGATAAAACCACAGTAGTGAAACATAAGACACCAATTAGAGGTAGCAATAAATAAAACCACAGTAGTGAAACATAAGACACCAATTAGAGGTAGTAATAAATAAAACCACAGTAGTGAAACATAAGACACCAATTAGAGGTAGCAATAAATAAAACCACAGTAGTGAAACATAAGACACCAATTAGAGGTAGCAATAAATAAAACCACAGTAGTGAAACATAAGACACCAATTAGAGGTAGCAATAAATAAAACTACAGTAGTGAAACATAAGACACCAATTAGAGGTAGCAATAAATAAAACCACAGTAGTGAAACATAAGACACCAATTAGAGGTAGCAATAAATAAAACCACAGTAGTGAAACATAAGACACCAATTAGAGGTAGCAATAAATAAAACTACAGTAGTGAAGCATAATACACCAATTAGAGGTAGCAATAAATAAAACCACAGTAGTGAAACATAAGACACCAATTAGAGGTAGCAATAAATAAAACCACAGTAGTGAAACATAAGACACCAATTAGAGGTAGCAATAAATAAAACCACAGTAGTGAAACATAAGACACAAAATAGAGGTAGCAATAGATAAAACCACAGTAGTGAAACATAAGACATCAATTAGAGGTAGTAATAAATAAAACCTCAGTAGTGAAACATAAGACACCAATTAGAGGTAGCAATAAATAAAACCTCAGTAGTGAAACATAAGACATCAATTAGAGGTAGTAATAAATAAAACCTCACTAGTGAAACATAAGACATCAATTAGAGGTAGTAATAAATAAAACCTCACTAGTGAAACATAAGACACCAATTAGAGGAAGCAATAAATAAAACCACAGTAGTGAAACATAAGACACCAATTAGAGGTAGTAATGAATAAAACCACAGTAGTGAAACATAAGACACCAATTAGAGGTAGCAATAAATAAAACCACAGTAGTGAAACATAAGACACCAATTAGAGGTAGCAATAAATAAAACGACAGTAGTGAAACATAAGACACCAATTAGAGGTAGCAATAAATAAAACTACAGTAGTGAAACATAAGACACCAATTAGAGGTAGCAATAAATAAAACCACAGTAGTGAAACATAAGACACCAATTAGAGGTAGCAATAAATAAAACCACAGTAGTGAAACATAAGACACCAATTAGAGGTAGCAATAAATAAAACCACAGTAGTGAAACATAAGACACCAATTAGAGGTAGCAATAAATAAAACTACAGTAGTGAAGCATAATACACCAATTAGAAGTAGCAATAAATAAAACCACAGTAGTGAAACATAAGAAACCAATTAGAGGTAGCAATAAATCACAAACTGGATAGACGAAGCAATTCCAGTCAAATATAAAATTGAAAGCTGGTAAAATAACAAAAAGAAAATTCTTGGTTAAAGCAATACCCTAATACACAATTAGTATGTGAAACAATCAATACATGATTGTGACCAAATATTTACAGAGAGATTATTTAGTCTTGTCTTCATTTAACCTAGAGTTTAACAGACAAGGTCCACCCAATTTCCACACCAAAACAATCTTGATTAGAATAGTCTCTGGAATAATACATCAACTAGTATACAGACCTAAATATATTAGGGATTACGGGATACGAGGATGTTTCTATTGACGAAAGGAAAGATTACTATTGGGAAATTGGCGTTATTATGTTGTAATAAATCTTAAAACGCAGCTACCCTTCTTCTTTCGGTATACAGTTATCCATCCACTGGATGATCACTAGCTGTTGCGCATGCGTGGGAATAAACGTCATAAAGAAATAATAATAAATTCAGTCAATTTATAACATATTTACAAGTGGTGCCAAACAGAAATAAATTTTGGGGTTAAAACTATTTACAATTTCATTTTTATTTAAATTTGTGATTGTAGATGGCTGAGAACAGTTGGTGTTAGCTGTTCTCTAAACGTGTTGACTGTTGGGCATAGAACTATAGTTTGAGGTAGTAAATTCCAGTGAATGATTGTGTTCGGAATGATATATGTTTAAATATCTTGCGCATCAATCGCCAGCCTCAAAGAAATGTCGATGTTATTCTGATGTATTAGGGACAAACGTTATACACTTTTTTCAAATTCTCTCACCTCAACCAATTTGTATATTTATACATAAAACAAGTTTTAATTTGTTACCTGAATATTAGTTTACCTGAATATTAATTTACTTGAATATTAGTTTACCTGAATATTAATTTACTTGAATATTAGTTTACCTGAATATTAATTTACTTGAATATTAGTTTACCTGAATATTAGTTTTCCTATCAAGATCAATACGCAACTTTTCTGCTGTCTCGCCAGGAATACATGGTCTCATTTCTGATACTGATTGACACAATCCATACCTGTGAGAGAAAAAAAAACTAAATGAATAATAAAATGTACTACCTAAATAATCTGTTTACGTAGTCACCAAGACAAGAATTGACTATTGTGTCGCCAAGAACATAACACGGACCTTATATATGTTTAAATTAATTAAAAAAAACAAACAAAAACATAATGTAAACACCATCTCCACACCATCTTTAACACAAGTATGTTGTCCACAATTAGTCTAACCAAGTAGGTTAAAAGATATCACCTCAGTTAATGAAGCTGTCTATTTTATTGTGGCGGTCTTCGCCTAGGGGAGCTAAAATGTTCTTCATTCTGGTATGCGAATAGGTGGTGCGTTTTATTAAAGGTGTAGGTTCCAAAGACGGTCAGCAAAAACATATATTTCCAACACTGTTGGGTGAAATCTTCAGACATATATTTATATACATATCACTGCTCTATATTATAAGTTGATGCTACCCCTACGGTATGTACTGTCCATGTTGTATGCTGTAGTAATATGGTGTGATGTGTGAATATAAAGATTAAATACCAAACAAAAGAAAAGTATATATACCCCCTCCCCCCACACACAATCAGAAAGTATATATACCTCCCTCCCCTCACACACAATCATGAATATAAAGATTAAATACCAAACAAAAGAAAAGTATATATACCCCCCTCCCCCCACTCACAATCAGAAAGTATATATACCCCCTTCTCCCCACTCACAATCAGAAAGTATATAGACCCCCTCCCCCTCTCATAATCAGGGTAGACAACGCGAACGAAACTAAAGAATGGACAACACAACCACTGACATAGTACAAGAAGAACAGCCATGTTGATCAACATATCCTGCTCTGCGTATTCCACCTGATTCATATAATAATTACAGGATAATATTGTCTAACGTAGAAATCACTGTACACACGAAAAATGTTATAACCTTCCACATAGTCAAAATAATGGAAAGTCAAAGAATTTGAAAGTATTGAGAGGAAGTAAATCAAAGGGTCTAAACAAGATAGTCAAAATCCACTAAGATTATTTATGCCAGAGGGAGATCAAAATACATTGCATCCTTTAATGATGGCTGGGGTTATGGGACTGTGGTGCCACTTTCAACAAGGTTTTATTTTTTTTATTTTTTTATTTTATTAATGCACACAAGTAACCCATTTGGGCTTTAGCATTATAATTTACATAATATTCATGTACAGACAAGACAAATAAACCATACATGACTACATAAAAAAAATAAAAAAATAACATGAACTGCAATTATGACTGATGAGTCTCCCTCTCTCAGTTCTAATGACTGTCTTATGAAAGACGTAACAGTCATAATTTGTTCGGGTGTTGTTGGGTTAAGTATTTTTGTTAGTTTCTCTTCATGGATTAATTCAAGAAAATTTGAATATATATTTTGAAAGTATTGGTATAAATTGGTGGTCAGTTTTATTGATGGAGGAAAGTTTCATCATATAAAGTTATATCAAGTACACCTTACCACAGACTGTTATTAAACTGCTGTCGTGATAAGAAATTGATGACAGATATTAATAAAACCACCATAGATTGTGGACACGATACTAAAATATCTCAAAATCTTCTTCATTGCTTTAAACAGCTGTCTTAAACATTCTTCATTAGTATCAAAACGTCAAATTATTCTCCACAACAGTACTTGAGCAACTTATTGAAACAGTTCAGAATAGTTACATCGGTGTGTATCAAATATTGACTTAATTACAGATTATGTAGATAAAACCACACAATTCTCACAATAGTTACGCATACTATATATATGACATTGTCAAAATGCTGGACTTGTGTTCTTAGAGTTTGGTTGGGAGCTTTATCGACAAAAAAATGGGTTTATCATTGGAACAGTTTGGTTGGAAACTTTATCAACAAATAACTGGGTTTATAATTGGAACAAACTACAAGACTTTGCCTTTGTACTTCTCAATGAGGTAGAGGGATTAGTACAAATAAGAATAAAACACGCATATCCTGAATTGTCCATTTCGTTTATGATAATATTGATGTTTTAATAACATTCTTTCTTCAGTGATCTCCTACTATTAATATTATTAAGTAGACTCACTCGAACTTAAAGAGTAGACATACGTTATCATACTTACCCTAACTTAAAGAGTAGACATACGTTATCATACTTACCCTAACTTAAAGAGTAGACATACGTTATCATACTTACCATAACTTAAAGAGTAGACATACGTTATCATACTTACCATAACTTAAAGAGTAGACATACGTTATCATACTTACCCTAACTTAAAGAGTAGACATACGTTATCATACTTACCCTAACTTAAAGAGTAGACATACGTTATCATACTTACCATAACTTAAAGAGTAGACATACGTTATCATACTTACCATAACTTAAAGAGTAGACATACGTTATCATACTTACCCTAACATAAAGAGTAGACCTACGTTATCATACTTACCCTAACTTAAAGAGTAGACATACGTTATGATACTTACCCACAGTATATCTTACAAAGAGTAGACCTACGTTATGATACTTACCCACAGTATATCTTACAAAGAGTAGACCTACGTTATGATACTTACCCACAGTATATCTTACAAAGAGTAGACCTACGTTATGATACTTACCCACAGTATATCTTACAAAGAGTAGACATACGTTATGATACTTACCCACAGTATATATTACAAAGAGTAGATCTACGTTATGATACTTACCCACAGTATATCTTACAAAGAGTAGACCTACGTTATGATACTTACCCACAGTATATCTTACAAAGAGTAGACCTACGTTATGATACTTACCCACAGTATATCTTACAAAGAGTAGACCTACGTTATGATACTTACCCACAGTATATCTTACAAAGAGTAGACCTACGTTATGATACTTACCCACAGTATATCTTACAAAGAGTAGACCTACGTTTATGATACTTACCCACAGTATATCTTACAAAGAGTAGACCTACGTTATGATACTTACCCACAGTATATCTTACAAAGAGTAGACCTACGTTATGATACTTACCCACAGTATATCTTACAAAGAGTAGACCTACGTTATGATACTTACCCACAGTATATCTTACAAAGAGTAGACCTACGTTATGATACTTACCCACAGTATATCTTACAAAGAGTAGACCTACGTTATGATACTTACCCACAGTATATCTTACAAAGAGTAGACCTACGTTATGATACTTACCCACAGTATATCTTACAAAGAGTAGACCTACGTTATGATACTTACCCACAGTATATCTTACAAAGAGTAGACCTACGTTATGATACTTACCCACATTATATCTTACAAAGAGTAGACCTACGTTATGATACTTACCCACAGTATATCTTACAAAGAGTAGACCTACGTTATGATACTTACCCACAGTATATCTTACAAAGAGTAGACCTACGTTATGATACTTACCCACAGTATATCTTACAAAGAGTAGACCTACGTTATGATACTTACCCACAGTATATCTTACAAGGAGTAGACCTACGTTATGATACTTACCCACATTATATCTTACAAAGAGTAGACATACGTTATGATACTTACCCACATTTTACATTGAAAACGAAAATTATAGATAAATGTGTTCCAAGATATAAGACATATGTTATGATTTTGACTTGCAAATAGTGAACTGTCTTTTCTTTTGTTATCAACATTTTCACATCTCCTCTACATACGATTTGTATTTCCAAATATATATAATACAGAGCATGTTGTCTTATTAGGGAGCTTTGAGCAGGATGAGTTCTGACAAATTGATGAACAAAGTTTACGTTGGTCATCATTTTGAATTGGGTTGATCTATTGCAACAATGTTTTCACAGATCAGGCATTTTGTATCTATTTTCTCAACTGGCTTTAGCAAGTAGCGTTACAAGACGGATGCCACCTGATGCTGACATTGCCGAGATCTTATTATAGTTGGATATACATATGCAGTCAGTGCCTCGATAAAACCTTAAGTGATGAAGTTTGACAGTGTCCTGCGGCAGGTCGGTGGTTTTCGCTGGTGATTCCAGCTTATTTCATCAATAAAACTGATCACCACTATATAATGTTAATATTATTGAAAGTGTCCTTAAGTACCTCTAACTCGCATACGGATCATCTTTTTCCTCGAAGAATCCAACAGACTTAGGATCTCTGCATTAAACTTTAAATATTCTAAATTTTTAACTTTCAACAGGAAATTGTACAGATTTTTCAAACTCGCCAAGATACAATGATAATGAAGGACGATGATTTTCTACATGACAATAATACATGTATAGCCTCGTACAGACAAAAATACATGTATAGCCTCGTACAGACAAAAATACATGTATAGCTTCGTACAGACAAAAATACATGTATAGCTTCGTACAGACACTAATACATGTATAGCTTCGTACAGACAATAATACATGTATAGCTTCGTACAGACAATAATACATGTATAGCTTCGTACAGACAATAATACATGTAAAGCTTCGTACAGACAATAATACATGTATAGCTTCGTACAGACAATAATACATGTATAGCTTCGTACAGACAAAAATACATGCATAGCTTCGTACAGACACTAATACATGTATAGCTTCGTACAGACAATAATACATGTATAGCCTCGTACAGACAAAAATACATGTATAGCTTCGTACAGACAAAAATACATGCATAGCTTCGTACAGACACTAATACATGTATAGCTTCGTACAGACAATAATACATGTATAGCTTCGTACAGACAATAATACATGTATAGCTTCGTACAGACAATAATACATGTATAGCCTCGTACAGACAAAAATACATGTATAGCTTCGTACAGACAAAAATACATGTATAGCCTCATACAGACAATAATACATGTATAGCCTCGTACAGACAAAAATACATGTATAGCTTCGTACAGACAATAATACATGTATAGCTTCGTACAGACAATAATACATGTATTGCCTCGTACAGACAAAAATACATGTATAGCTTCGTACAGACAATAATACATGTATAGCTTCGTACAGACAATAATACATGTATAGCCTCGTACAGACAATAATACATGTATAGCTTCGTACAGACACTAATACATGTATAGCTTCGTACAGACACTAATACATGTATAGCTTCGTACAGACAATAATACATGCATAGCTTCGTACAGACACTAATACATGTATAGCTTCGTACAGACAATAATACATGCATAGCTTCGTACAGACAATAATACATGCATAGCTTCGTACAGACACTAATACATGTATAGCTTCGTACAGACAATAATACATGTATAGCTTCGTACAGACAATAATACAGGCATAGCTTCGTACAGACAATAATACATGTATAGCTTCGTACAGACAGTAATACATGTATAGCTTCGTACAGACAATAATACATGTATAGCCTCGTACAGACAAAAATACATGCATAGCTTCGTACAGACAATAATACATGCATAGCTTCGTACAGACACTAATACATGTATAGCTTCGTACAGACACTAATACATGTATAGCTTCGTACAGACAATAATACATGCATAGCTTCGTACAGACACTAATACATGTATAGCTTCGTACAGACAATAATACATGTATAGCTTCGTACAGACAATAATACATGCATAGCTTCGTACAGACACTAATACATGTATAGCTTCGTACAGACAATAATACATGTATAGCTTCGTACAGACAATAATACATGTATAGCTTCGTACAGACAATAATACATGCATAGCTTCGTACAGACACTAATACATGTATAGCTTCGTACAGACAATAATACATGTATAGCTTCGTACAGACAATAATACATGTATAGTTTCGTACAGACAATAATACATGCATAGCTTCGTACAGACACTAATACATGTATAGCTTCGTACAGACAATAATACATGTATAGCTTCGTACAGACAATAATACATGTATAGCTTCGTACAGACAATAATACATGCATAGCTTCGTACAGACACTAATACATGTATAGCTTCGTACAGACAATAATACATGTATAGCTTCGTACAGACAATAATACATGTATATCTTCGTACAGACAATAATACATGCATAGCTTCGTACAGACAATAATACATGTATAGATTCGTACAGACAGTAATACATGCATAGCTTCGTACAGACAATAATACATGTATAGCTTCGTACAGACAATAATACATGTATAGCTTCGTACAGACAATAATACATGTATAGCTTCGTACAGACAATAATACATGTATAGCTTCGTACAGACAATAATACATGCATAGCTTCGTACAGACAATAATACATGTATAGCTTCGTACAGACAATAATACATGTATAGCCTCGTACAGACAATAATACATGTATAGCCTCGTACAGACAATAATACATGTATAGCTTCGTACAGACAATAATACATGTATAGCTTCGTACAGACAATAATACATGCATAGCTTTGTACAGACAATAATACATGCATAGCTTCGTACAGACAATAATACATGTATAGCTTCGTACAGACAATAATACATGTATAGCTTCGTTACAGACAATAATACATGTATAGCTTCGTACAGACAATAATACATGTATAGCCTCGTACAGACAATAATACATGTATAGCTTCGTACAGACAATAATACATGTATAGCTTCGTTACAGACAATAATACATGTATAGCTTCGTACAGATAATAATACATGTATAGCTTCGTACAGACAATAATACATGTATAGCTTCGTACAGACAATAATACATGTATAGCTTCGTTACAGACAATAATACATGTATAGCTTCGTACAGACAATAATACATGTATAGCCTCATACAGACAATAATACATGTATAGCTTCGTACAGACAATAATACATGTATAGCCTCATACAGACAATAATACATGTATAGCTTCGTACAGACAATAATACATGTATAGCTTCGTACAGACAATAATACATGTATAGCTTCGTACAGACACTAATACATGTATAGCTTCGTACAGACAATAATACATGTATAGCCTCATACAGACAATAATACATGTATAGCTTCGTACAGACAATAATACATGTATAGCCTCATACAGACAATAATACATGTATAGGTTCGTACAGACAATAATACATGTATAGCTTCGTACAGACAATAATACATGTATAGCCTCATACAGACAATAATACATGTATAGCTTCGTACAGACAATAATACATGTATAGCTTCGTTACAGACAATAATACATGTATAGCTTCGTACAGACAATAATACATGTATAGCTTCGTACAGACAATAATACATGGATAGCCTCGTACAGACAATAATACATGTATAGCTTCGTACAGACAATAATACATGTATAGCCTCATACAGACAATAATACATGTATAGCCTCATACAGACAATAATACATGTATAGCTTCGTACAGACAATAATACATGTATAGCCTCATACAGACAATAATACATGTATAGCTTCGTACAGACAATAATACATGTATAGCTTCGTACAGACAATAATACACGTATAGCTTCGTACAGACACTAATACATGTATAGCTTCGTACAGACAATAATACATGTATAGCCTCATACAGACAATAATACATGTATAGCTTCGTACAGACAATAATACATGTATAGCCTCATACAGACAATAATACATGTATAGCTTCGTACAGACAATAATACATGTATAGCTTCGTACAGACAATAATACATGTATAGCCTCATACAGACAATAATACATGTATAGCTTCGTACAGACAATAATACATGTATAGCCTCATACAGACAATAATACATGTATAGCTTCGTACAGACAATAATACATGTATAGCTTCGTACAGACAATAATACATGTATAGCTTCGTACAGACACTAATACATGTATAGCTTCGTACAGACAATAATACATGTATTGCCTCATACAGACAATAATACATGTATAGCCTCATACAGACAATAATACATGTATAGCTTCGTACAGACAATAATACATGTATAGCTTCGTACAGACAATAATACATGTATAGCTTCGTACAGACAATAATACATGTATAGCTTCGTACAGACAATAATACATGTATAGCCTCATACAGACAATAATACATGTATAGCTTCGTACAGACAATAATACATGTATAGCTTCGTACAGACAATAATACATGTATAGCTTCGTACAGACACTAATACATGTATAGCTTCGTACAGACAATAATACATGTATAGCTTCGTTACAGACAATAATACATGTATAGCTTCGTACAGACAATAATACATGTATAGCTTCGTACAGACAATAATACATGTATAGCTTCGTACAGACAATAATACATGTATAGCTTCGTTACAGACACTAATACATGTATAGCTTCGTACAGACAATAATACATGTATAGCCTCATACAGACAATAATACATGTATAGCTTCGTACAGACACTAATACATGTATAGCTTCGTACAGACAATAATACATGTATAGCCTCATACAGACAATAATACATGTATAGCTTCGTACAGACAATAATACATGTATAGCTTCGTACAGACAATAATACATGTATAGCTTCGTACAGACAATAATACATGTATAGCTTCGTACAGACAATAATACATGTATAGCCTCATACAGACAATAATACATGTATAGCTTCGTACAGACAAAAATACATGTATATCTTCGTACAGACAATAATACATGTATAGCTTCGTACAGACAATAATACATGTATAGCTTCGTACAGACAATAATACATGTATAGCTTCGTACAGACAATAATACATGTATAGCCTCATACAGACAATAATACATGTATAGCTTCGTACAGACAATAATACATGTATAGCCTCATACAGACAATAATACATGTATAGCTTCGTACAGACAATAATACATGTATAGCTTCGTACAGACAATAATACATGTATAGCTTCGTACAGACAATAATACATGTATAGCCTCGTACAGACAATAATACATGTATAGCTTCGTACAGACAATAATACATGTATAGCCTCATACAGACAATAATACATGTATAGCTTCGTACAGACAATAATACATGTATAGCTTCGTACAGACAATAATACATGTATAGCTTCGTACAGACAATAATACATGTATAGCTTCGTACAGACAATAATACATGTATAGCCTCGTACAGACAATAATACATGTATAGCTTCGTACAGACAATAATACATGTATAGCCTCATACAGACAATAATACATGTATAGCTTCGTACAGACAATAATACATGTATAGCTTCGTACAGACAATAATACATGTATAGCTTCGTACAGACAATAGTCGACTGTACATAGATGAACATTTAGGACACTTAAAAGACCTTGAAATATGTAAATATAAACGAGAATCGTAAGAACGTATGCGTATGCCGATAAGTATTAATCGCTTTATTTTTGTTAATTGTTGTCTTATATGGCTTTCTAAACATTAAACGTGAAAAATATAACATGAAAACACTGTTGTAGATGGAAATGTATTATGTAAGAGAATACACTCCAACTTGTAGATACTCCATTACATTATAGCTTCGTACAGACAATAACCGACTGCACAGACGATGAGAAATAGGTGTTACGTTTTTAAACCATGAATTATATAGTAAATTTTATATTGAATTTAGTCAAATGTAGATCTCATATTTACTTGGCATTCTGTTTATACATATTTCTATGACTTATTTGTTAAAATATTTTGCTGATAAAAGTACGTAAAGCAATATTGGGTCGATTTTAAAACTCATTGAACAATGGTCTGTTCAAAAGGAAACAAGTTGATACAATATATATGTGTAATTTTTCACCAGTAACATTTTAAAACCCTATTAGTAGGAGTGTTCGGTTGTGTTATGTTTCTATCATATTAACAGAAATAAATTGTTTGACACTTGTACATTAATGGGCATTGATATTTTGCTTAAAAAAAAGTGTAAAATAATTGTAAAATGTAATGTGTCGACTTCATTAAAGTGTTTTTTTATATCTTTTTTCTGTGAAGGGGTTCTGTATAGTTTTATCCTACTAATACACTTAATGGTACGTGTTTTTTTTCAAAATGCATCGTGAACACATATTTTTTTTTAGTTTACATAAAACGACTACATATAATATAACTTCTCTAATGGATAAGATCAATAGCACTTATATCACATTCATTGTCCTATAAAAGTTGGTAATGGAGTATCATACAAAATATTACACGTAAATTGTTTTCTGGAAAATAAAAATAACAAAATAAATTTTCTTTTTATTAAAACGGTTGCTCGAAAAACCGTTTTTGACGAATTTCGATAAGAATTTCAGGTCCATATGACGTTAATAGTAGTGTAGAGAAAGCGTTCGATGAGTGATGGTAATGGACATTCGAAGACAAATAAAGGTACAGAAGATAAAAGGACAAAAAGACAGTGATCTACCAGATTGAACCCGGAAAGTTTCATTTGTAATTCTTACACAAACTTAATAGTATGTGCTTCGTTGTCATGGAAATAAACAACTATTGAAAAGATAAACAAGAAGATCGTAACTTAAAGAACATATTAGAAGATATTAGAACAAAATGTCTGCCATCAGTAGAAGAATAGACACTACATGTTTGTATGGATCAAACAATGTATGATGGTGCACATATATCTGAAGCGAGAACTTAAGGTGTAATTTAACAAACAAGGAGTAGCTGCCTTGTTAACAAGTTCAAGATAATATAAATAAACTCTATTAAAACGTATCCCACAGAATGCAATCCTCCTGTTAACAAGAGAGGCAGGAATAAACTCTATTAAAACATATCGCTCACGATACAATCATTCTGTTAGCAAGAGAGGCAGGAATAAACTCTATTAAAACGTATCGCTCACGATACAATCATTCTGTTAGCAAGAGAGGCAGGAATAAACTCTATTAAAACGTATCGCTCACGATACAATCATCCTGTTAGCAAGAGAGGCAGGAATAAACTCTATTAAAACGTATCGCTCACGATACAATCACCCTGGTAGCAAGAGAGGCAGGAATAAACTCTATTAAAACGTATCGCTCACGATACAATTATTCTGTTTGCAAGAGAGGCAGGAATAAACTCTATTAAAACGTATCGCTCACGATACAATTATTCTGTTAGCAAGAGAGGCAGGAATAAACTCTATTAAAACGTATCGCTCACGATACAATCATCCTGTTAGCAAGAGAGGCAGGAATAAACTCTATTAAAACGTATCGCTCACGATATAATCATCCTGTTAACAAGAGAGGCAGGAATAAACTATATTAAAACGTATCGCTCACGATACAATCATTCTGTTAGCAAGAGAGGCAGGAATAAACTCTATTAAAACGTATCGCTCACGATACAATCATCCTGTTAGCAAGAGAGGCAGGAATACACTCTATTCAAACGTATCGCTCACGATACAATCACCCTGTTAGCAAGAGAGGCAGGAATAAACTATATTAAAACGTATCGCTCACGATACAATCACCCTGTTAGCAAGAGAGGCAGGAATAAACTCTATTAAAACGTATCGCTCACGATACAATCATTCTGTTAGCAAGAGAGGCAGGAATAAACTCTATTAAAACGTATCGTTCACGATACAATCATCCTGTTAGCAAGAGAGGCAGGAATAAACTCTATTAAAACGTATCGCTCACGATACAATCATTCTGTTAGCAAGAGAGGCAGGAATAAACTATATCAAAACGTATCGCTCACGATGCAATCCTCCTGTTAGCAAGAGAGACAGGAATAAACTCTATTAAAACGTATCACTCACGATACAATCCTTGTGTTAGCAAGAAAGGCAGGGATAAACTCTATTAAAAAGTATCGCTCACGATACAATCACCCTGTTAGCAAGAGAGGCAGGAATAAACTATATTAAAACGTATCGCTCACGATACAATCACCCTGTTAGCAAGAGAGGCAGGAATAAACTCTATTAAAACGTATCGCTCACGATACAATCATTCTGTTAGCAAGAGAGGCAGGAATAAACTCTATTAAAACGTATCGTTCACGATACAATCATCCTGTTAGCAAGAGAGGCAGGAATAAACTCTATTAAAACGTATCGCTCACGATACAATCATTCTGTTAGCAAGAGAGGCAGGAATAAACTATATCAAAACGTATCGCTCACGATGCAATCCTCCTGTTAGCAAGAGAGACAGGAATAAACTCTATTAAAACGTATCACTCACGATACAATCCTTGTGTTAGCAAGAAAGGCAGGGATAAATTCTATTAAAAAGTATCGCTCACGATACAATCATTCTGTTAGCAAGAGAGGCAGGAATAAACTCTATTAAAACGTATCGCTCACGATGCAATCATCCTGTTAGCAACAGAGACAGGAATAAACTCTATTAAAACGTATCGCTCACGATACAATCATCCTGTTAGCAAGAGAGACAGGAATAAACTCTATTAAAACGTATCGCTCACGATACAATCACCCTGTTAGCAAGAGAGGCAGGAATAAACTCTATTAAAACATATCGCTCACGATACAATCATCCTGTTAGCAAGAGAGGCAGGAATAAACTCTATTAAAACGTATCGCTCACGATGCAATCATCCTGTTAGCAACAGAGACAGGAATAAACTCTATTAAAGCGTATCGCTCACGATACAATCATCCTGTTAGCAAGAGAGGCAGGAATAAACTCTATTAAAACGTATCGCTCACGATACAATCACCCTGTTAGCAAGAGAGGCAGGAATAAACTCTATTAAAACGTATCGCTCACGATACAATCATCCTGTTAACAAGAGGCAGGAATAAACTCTATTAAAACGTATCACTCACAATACAATCCTTGTGTTAGCAAGAGAGGCAGGAATAAACTATATCAAAACGTATCGCTCACGATGCAATCATCCTGTTAACAAGAGGCAGGAATAAACTCTATTAAAACGTATCGCTCACGATACAATCCTTGTGTTAGCAAGAGAGGCAGGAATAAACTATATCAAAACGTATCGCTCACGATACAATCATCCTGTTAGCAAGAGAGGCAGAAATAAACTCTATTAAAGCGTATCGCTCACGATACAATCATCCTGTTAGCAAGAGAGACAGGAATAAACTCTATTAAAACGTATCGCTCACGATACAATCACCCTGTTAGCAAGAGAGGCAGGAATAAACTCTATTAAAACATATCGCTCACGATACAATCATTCTGTTAGCAAGAGAGGCAGGAATAAACTCTATTAAAACGTATCGCTCACGATGCAATCATCATGTTAGCAACAGAGACAGGAATAAACTCTATTAAAGCGTATCGCTCACGATACAATCATCCTGTTAGCAAGAGAGGCAGGAATAAACTCTATTAAAACGTATCGCTCACGATACAATCACCCTGTTAGCAAGAGAGGCAGGAATAAACTCTATTAAAACATATCGCTCACGATACAATCATCCTGTTAGCAAGAGAGGCAGGAATAAACTCTATTAAAACGTATCACTCACAATACAATCCTTGTGTTAGCAAGAGAGGCAGGAATAAACTATATCAAAACGTATCGCTCACGATGCAATCATCATGTTAGCAACAGAGACAGGAATAAACTCTATTAAAGCGTATCGCTCACGATACAATCATCCTGTTAGCAAGAGAGGCAGGAATAAACTCTATTAAAACGTATCGCTCACGATACAATCACCCTGTTAGCAAGAGAGGCAGGAATAAACTCTATTAAAACGTATCGCTCACGATACAATCCTCCTGTTAGCAAGAGAGGCAGAAATAAACTCTATTAAAACGTATCGCTCACGATACAATCACCCTGTTAGCAAGAGAGGCAAGAATAAACTCTATTAAAACGTATCGCTCACGATACAATCATCCTGTTAGCAAGAGAGGCAGGAATGTTGTAACCGTAGAAAGGAAAATTTACTATGGGAGTCTTGACGTTTATCATAAACCTTGGAACACAATTGTTAATTGTTGTTGCTTTACATTTCCTAAATAATCGGATTTAAAATCATATATTTTAAATCCTTTATCCGAGTGATCATAATTTTGGTGCGTTGTTGTCGGTTAATTGGTGGGTGGTAATAAGTCAGATTGTTAATCTACGATAACTTCCTTTTCGATCAGCCCTTGAAAAGTCATGTCAGGATTTTACTGGGAGAGGATTTTCATTCTAAAAAATCGAAACATTTTCTTAAGACTGTTGTTTCAAATGCTCAAATGTCGGTTTTGTAGACTCTTTAACACAAAACAAAATATAGCATCAATTTACAGGCATAGTGCATTGTGTACATCAAAACACGAAATGAAGCGTGTTAAATCTTCAGCATGGTTTTAGCCATGCGGCCATGCATTTCGGCGTGGTTGCTGACCTGCATTTGGAATCAGATATAAATGCCATAATAATATAAATTTCTGGCATATTAACGAACTGATATTTGGATTATATGAAGGTGTCCCCGTTCGATCAATGAGCTGATGTAATGAGTGGATAATTTTAATATACTTAAATTATGATATATGTACATTGAAAAAATAACGAGCAAAGATGAATAGCGTTATATTGAGTACCTCTTTTTGCTCAATAAAAATGAATTCATACAACAGCAAAGTAACAAACATGAATAAAGCAAAAAACCGCATGAATGAACTCGGGTCACAGCAAAAAAATTAAATTAAAAATTAAAAAAATACTAGATGTAAGTGTTGGAACTTTGTGAAATACAGCTGGGTTTGACTTTTGCAAATAATTTCCTTTAATTGACATAAAAAAAAAAATCTAATAGGTTGTAATTTGTTTCAGAATACTATAGTCATGCTTCGTCGTTCCATCAGAAAAAGAGTCAACCCAGTGGGTAGGGGTGACTTTGTCGCCCCTGCTGCCAGGAGGGTAATAGCGCCTCGAACCAACATAACAGCATTACAAGATACAGCTACCAACCAAATTTCTACCATTTCTCCTGGCATATCTACACAAGTCATTGGTTTACCTACAGTATCTGACGTCTCCTCCATGGCTAGTATAAACACTGATACAATTGCTGTTAGCAGTACCAGTACTACCAGCTCTCAATCTATAACAGGTAATGCATTTGTGGTTGCAGATAATTTCAATAAATTAAACCTAACATTCTTGTTTGGGCACCTTAAGTATAATTGTCAATTAATTTTTATTTTTGTTAGTGCTGTTAGCTTATTTCAGGTGGCTTACTAATCCAGAGATTAGATAGTAAGTCAAACTTGTTGAACAAATTATGGGACAAAGGATGGACCCCTATAAAAATTAGTGTGTTGCAAAAATATTTAGCAAATTACAAAAATCAAATTGATGCGAAGTTGCTCTTAGATGGGTTTACAAACGGGTTTCGCTTACAGTATACAGGACCAAGAATGACAGTTGATGCCAAGAACCTTAATTCAGCAAACATCTATAAGTTTGAAACACTAAACAAATTGCAGTCTGGAGTACAACTAGGTAGAATGATTGGTCCTTTTAAGGAGAAACCCATTTCAACTCTTAGAATATCGCCAATAGGGCTTGTTGTGAAGTCAGATGGTGGTTGGCGTCTTATAGCTCATTTGTCTTTTCCTGAGGATGGTGGAGTCAATGATTTTATAGATGACAAATTTTGTCAGATGAAATATGCCTGGTTTGATAAAGTTTTAGGAATGATATCTGCTTTGGGAAAAGGAGCAGAATTGTGAAAAGTTGATATTCAACAGGCCTTTAGATTGTTAATAGTAAACCCTGCGGATTTTGACCTTCTTGGAATAAAGTTTGAGGGTAAATATTGGATTGACAAAATCTTGCCCATGGGCTGTGCTATATCTTGCTCTTTATTTGAAATATTTGCAACATTTTTACATTGACTCGGGCAGTCCAAATGTGGGTTGGATACACTAGATCATTATTTGGATGACTTTTTATTTGCTGGGGAACCATTAACAAACAATTGTCAAATTTTAATGGAATCATTTACTAAAATGTGTCAAGAGCTTGGAGTACCTATAGCTGACAAAAAGACAGTTGGTCCATCAACTTTGATTACATTTTTAGGTCTCGTTACAGACACATTAAGGATGATAGTGAAAATCCCAGAAGACAAATTTGAAAAATTAAAGTTGGGTATTTCATTAATATTGATTAGTAAAAAATTGAAGGTTAAAGAATTTGAATCTATTATAGGGCTATTGGCATTCTGTGCAAGGGCAATTCCTTCAGCTAGAGCGTTCTATTAGAATGAATCAGGAGATTAAGCATGATGCTCAAGTTTGGTATGAATTTTTATGCGATTTTAATGGAGAGTGCTACCTCCCAAATCAGTTGTGGATCTCTAATGATGCGCTGGAGTTACTTACAGATAGTGTTGGGTCAATTGCATTAGGCTGTGGTGCATTCTATGCCGGGCATTGGGTTCAATATAAAGGGCCAACTAACTGGGAGCATGAATCTTTTATACGTGATATAGCATTTCTAGAATTAATTCCAATTGTCTTGGCCATGTTCGTTTGGGCTCCAATGTTTGTAAGCAAGAAAATGTTATCAAGACAATCAAGCCTTAGTTGTTATTGTCAACACAAGAACTTCTAAATCAAAGCATGTTATGAAGTTAGTTCGCCCTTCGGTTTTGGCGTTGATGCGCTTTAATATTCAGGTTAGAGCTTTGCATATTGAAGGTAAATTAAATGATATTGCAGACTCTATCTCGTTTTCAAATGGATCGTTTCAGGTTGCTAGTCCCCAACGCAGACCCTGCCCCATCAGATATTCCTGTGGGGTTCATGACAACCATTTCCAATCTGACATAGACCATTTATTAAAGAACTCCGTTTCATCAAGCACAGCTAGGCAATACGAGTTGTCTCTAAATCACTTTAACGATTTCAGGAAGCAGTTTGGTTTAAAAAATATTTGGCCTGCCCCTGTACAAGACATTATGTCTTTTATAGCAAACATGTATAGAAAATGTCTATCATTTTCAACTGTAAATTGTTACATATCTGGTTTAAGCTTCTATAATAAGATTAATAATTTTGAGGATTACACACAAATGTTCATAGTGAGGAAAATGATTGAGGGAATTAAACGCTCAAAATTACATGAGAAGGACCACAGACTGCCTATTACTAGGGAATTGCTGAACAGAATTTTGTCCATTTTGTCTATCATCTGTACTTCTCATTATGAAGCAGATTTGTTTAAAGCTGTCTTTCTATTAGCTTTCCATGGGTTCTTTAGGGGGATCAAATTCACACGGTAAAAATTTAAAACGTCAAATTATTTTCGAATCATTTTGAAATTTTTCTAGTTTCCTCAAAAAATAGATCAAATTGGTACAGGTACTACTATTAGCATTTCAGCTGAAAAAGACAATTGCCCTTTAGCAAAGTTAATCAAGTATCTAAAAGGGCGCCCTGCTGGCAATGGTTCGCTATTTTGTCATTTCGATTCTAAGCCGCTTACTCGATACCAGTTTTCGTCTGTGTTAAAGCATAGCTTGGCAGTTTTGGGCATAAGCGGTGCACAGTTCACTTCCCATTCATTTAGGATTGGCATGACTACAACTTGTGCAATAGAAGGGGTTCCTGATGACCAGATCAAAACTTTAGGCCGTTGGAAATCTGGGGCATATTTGAGATACATTAGAATCCCAATTTAAGTTTTGGTTAGCTTATGATGTAGTTCATTTTATTTGTAGAACCATTTTGTTAATGTGACATGCAAACAAATTAGCAAGATTTTAATTGCTATCTAAGTATTGCAGGTTCACAAGTTGGAGTGTGGATAATTGGTTCCTCCATGATTAGAAATGTCTTCTTGGTATCAAGACAGAGACCAGGTGGTACCAATTTATCTTTGAGGGAAAGATTGGGGGTTGATATCATTTGGCAAGGTCGTGGTGGCCTGAAATTGGATAAAATGAAGTGCCATATTCTACTTCTTATGACAGTTGCAGATGTTCCTTCATACATAGTGATTCATATTGGTGGTAATGATATTGGAGTGACCCGACTTGGTTATCTTTGGGAATAAATTAAAAACGTTTATGTCTTGGTTGAGTAACAGATGCCTCGTACACAATTAATATGGTCACAAGTATTGCCAAGGACTGTTTGGGGGTTTTCCACTGACAATAATGCAATGGAAAGAACCCGTAGGAGGCTGAATAGTTCAATGGGCTCATACATGTTTAACAACGGGGGTGGTTATATACGTTACCCAGATATTAAAAAGACTGAGCAATTTTTCCTCAGTGATGGTGTTCATTTAACAGGTTTGGGCAATGAAGTGCTTCTGAACACACTTCAAAGTGCATTGGAAAAGTTCATCATTAGTGAATCTGGAGGAATTTCTTATCCATAAAGATATGTGTCAATACCCTGTTCAATTCTTGTTGTATATAATTCATCCATAAACAATTTCAGTGTAATGATGATATAAATTATATGCATTTATTGTATGTACTGTCTTTAATGTAGGTCATAACTACGTTGTTTTAAGAGCAAAAGAAGGAACAATGGCCACAATGCAGCGCAGCTCACCCCAATATATTGGCGGTTGACAGAAATGTCCTATTTAACAAAAGTCAAATCGGTCTTTTCTGTCAATTTGGCAACTTCCGCTGCGCTTATATCACATTTTCAGTTACCACATTATGATAGCATTAGCATCTGATTTTCAAGGGTTAATTGCTTTTCGTCATATTCAACAGATTTAAATTAAAATCATTCATGCGATTAGCATTAGCTGTCTGATCTCCAGGACTAATTGCTTTTCAACAACTTTCATATTTCATTTTTGATTTGCCATTTACTACATATTCGGTGATCAACGTTATTTTCATATTGGACAGTTAAAGTCAATTTACAACATCTATCATTTACATCATCTGTCATTTACAACATCTATCATTTACAACATCTATCATTTACATCATCTGTCATTTACAACATCTGTCATTTACATCATCTGTCATTTACATCATCTGTCATTTACAACATCTATCATTTACATCATCTATCATTTACAACATCTGTCATTTACATCATCTGTCATTTACAACATCTATCATTTACATCATCTGTCATTTACATCATCTGTCATTTACATCATCTGTCATTTACAACATCTATCATTTACAACATCTGTCATTTACATCATCTGTCATTTACATCATCTGTCATTTACAACATCTATCATGTACATCATCTGTCATTTACAACATCTGTCATTTACATCATCTGTCATTTACATCATCTGTCATTTACAACATCTATCATTTACATCATCTGTCATTTACATCATCTGTCATTTACATCATCTGTCATTTACATCATCTGTCATTTACAACATCTATCATTTACATCATCTGTCATTTACAACATCTGTCATTTACATCATCTGTCATTTACAACATCTGTCATTTACATCATCTGTCATTTACATCATCTGTCATTTACATCATCTGTCATTTACAACATCTATCATTTACATCATCTGTCATTTACAACATCTGTCATTTACATCATCTGTCATTTACATCATCTGTCATTTACAACATCTGTCATTTACATCATCTGTCATTTACAACATCTATCATTTACATCATCTGTCATTTACATCATCTGTCATTTACAACATCTGTCATTTACATCATCTGTCATTTACAACATCTATCATTTACATCATCTGTCATTTACACACATATAATACATATGTTAATAAATTGCTGTGGCCATTTGTTGCCAAATTTTGAGTATTTTTGCTTTGTCTATGTGAATCTTGGATAATAGATTTTTTCTTAACCTAGTGTAAATCTCCCGGCAGCATAAATAACCGTACGCATACTGGTTATGCCCTTATATTGTCTCGCTCTCAAAGACTTTTAATCTATTTGGCTTTGAAGGTACCTAATGAAGATTATTCCAGAGACGCGTGTTGTGCACTTATTTTGATATCTACGTAAAAATTACATCAATAGACGGTTTCCTTTATGATGAACGTTTAGAAAAGAAAATAGTTTTACAATTTTTTTTAGGATATATAAAATCTGCTAGTATATCAGTCAACAAAATGGCCATATTAGACTATGAAAAATTGCAAAGTGTTTTAAAAGTTTCTATAGAAAAAGAACTTAATCACACAGGAAATAATATGTCCCATATCGGTTTCTATGACAACCTTAGGTAAATTTATTTGATAAACGTATTATATATAATGGTGGAATTATTAGATTAAGCCCTCTCAACTGATATTTGATTTGAGATATTTTTTTTTATATTTGTCAATGGGTCATCTTTCATTCCTGATATTGACAGAAATGACACGTTAACATGACATATAGTTATCTCTAATATAATTAATATAGAAATCATGACCAAATACCGCGAAATAAAATATGGTACTATGGCACTGTGGTACCAGGGGATTGAATCTATCAAATTTATCATATTAAAACGTTTCTTTGAGAAAACATATTTCATACGAATTCAAATGTGACAAAGTGTTATATATCATTTATGATATTGACATAGTGTCAGCGTAAATATTATTACATGGGGTATGTTCGTGTATTAACACAGCCAGAATAATAGTCGATAGTATTACAGGGTATGTTTATGTATTAACACAGCCAGAATAATAGTCGATAGTATTACAGGGTATGTTCATGTATTAACACAGCCAGAATAATAGTCGATAGTATTACAGGGTATGTTCATGTATTAACACAGCCAGAATAATAGTCGATAGCATTACAAGGTATGTTCATGTATTAACACAGCCAGAATAATAGTCGATAGTATTACAGGGTATGTTTATGTATTAACACAGCCAGAATAATAGTCGATAGTATTACAGGGTATGTTCATGTATTAACACAGCCAGAATAATAGTCGATAGTATTACAGGGTATGTTCATGTATTAACACAGCCAGAATAATAGTCGATAGTATTACAGGGTATGTTTATGTATTAACACAGCCAGAATAATAGTCGATAGTATTACAGGGTATGTTCATGTATTAACACAGCCAGAATAATAGTCGATAGCATTACAAGGTATGTTCATGTATTAACACAGCCAGCATTATAGAAATTCAAGGACCTTACGGACAATGTGTTTTTATATAAAAAAAAAAATTAGTAATTAGAAATATAGAACTAATTATACATTAAGATATTAAATGACTTTATCAACCTTTTAACATTTCCAGTACCCAAGGAATTTAGATACAATGTTTATTCAGTGTCCAAATATCATCGTGGGTCATTATTTATAATTATAGTCATATGGGGATCCTTTGTTGTTGTTTTTTCTTGAATCAGCACAATTTCAAAATCAAAGAAAAATAATAATGAAAATTATTTATCCAGCACACCTGTACAATTATGAAAAAATAATGACAAATTAACAGACAACTTCCTTTTCAATACATAAAAAGGAGTAGAGCACGTGTTATCACGACGGGTGCCACTAGTGGAACAGGAACTGGTTGCATATCCGGAGTACCCGAGTTCATCCCCGGTTTAGTACCGTTCGTGCTGCTCAATTTTTATTTATTTTTTTTACGTAGTGTTTTGTATATAATTGTTGTTTTTCCTTTGGCCATTATATTAGCTGCCCCTCTTTTACTTTCAGTTTCTGGTTACTCATTTTGTATCTTCCAACTTTCCTTAGATAATCTATTTATAACCTATTATTAGGTTTTAACAAAAGATGTTGCACCCTTCGTTGTTTACTGAAGTAAGATAAATCAAAACCCAGATGAATTTGACATGCACATTAATTGACTGAACTATTTTAGGTCCAATTCCAAAGAATGACAGGAACCATGTTCGAACACAGATGGTTAGACCTGTCCATATAGAATCATATGCATTTATATACATCCAAATCATTGCAAAACAACGTGTATATATTAGTATATGGAGCCAATTAACAAATCAGGCAAATAAGTAAGGAGTAAGCTTATAAATAAAAGAAAAAGTCTTATAGAAAATAAAATGTAGACATGGACAGGCGTAATCGTTAGAACAGTCCTCTCTCTCTTGTCTTATTTTGGTTTTGTTTATTTTTTTATCCGCATCGCTTCATTAATGGTGCGATGTAGAGTTTTAGACATAAGTGATTACAGAATTAACTTTCTGTTAGGTTAACGTTCAGATAAATATAAGAAACGTTTGAGGGACAGAAAATGCAATGACCAAGGGAAAAGGGACAAAGGACTAAAGAACAAAGATCTACAAAACACCACACAGAAAACTAAAGATCGAGCCACACGAACATGCAAATACGTGTAAATTATTGTATTCGGGAGAAGACTTCATAAGTATCTGATCCCACCAATGTGTTATATTAACTAAAACGTCATTAAACTAGTTTATCCCCTTTTTTATGTCACGTGGTACTTTAAATTCAAATGCAATAACAAAATATAAAGTCATTAGTAGTAGTACTTTCTAAAATCTTTAAAATAACATATTTTTTCAAAAGCATTGCTTTTTTCAACTTAGCATTGTCAATTTTGATTTGGTTAACGTCATAACTTGTTATAATAATAGATGTTACAGGATATGACGTTAATGGTTTGCCAAGTCTAAATTAATGTAATTGTTATTTACGACCATCGTTGCTATTATTCTTATTCTCACGTATTATGTAAAATGTGCACTTACTAGAATGTTAATCAAATAATCAAAACACATAAATAAACTGAATAATATATTCAAAAGTATATCTATAAACAAATAGAATCAACAATAGCAATAACATGGGTAAGAACAACGTAGATATCTAAAGTAGAACACACAACCTGTTCCTTGAATAACCTTCACCAGGTGTCGCTCAAAGTCAAAGAATTGAAAAGCCAAGAACAACGTAGATATCTAAAGTAGAACACACAACCTGTTCCTTGAATAACCTTCACCAGGTGTCGCTCAAAGTCAAAGAATTGAAAAGCCAAGAACAACGTAGATATCTAAAGTAGAACACACAACCTGTTCCTTGAATAACCTTCACCAGGTGTCGCTCAAAGTCAAAGAATTGAAAAGGACTTTGTGAGCAAGAAAACCAAAGTACCTAAACAGGATAGAATAGAACAAAGATACCTATACCTGAGGGAGGAGAACCTTCTGAACGTCATGGAGCAGAGGTAGGTTGACTCTTTGGAAGCAATTGGACACACATTAGGATCAGAGAACACAATTACTCTTTTGAAGTAGCTGGTAGCATTCCATGTTTTTGAAGGACTGCTTTGGTGGATATTGTATTATACTTTTAATTGTATGCTTCAGTGAAGTTATTTTATCTATCCAGATTGTGATTGGTCTGTACTGATCCCTTATTTGATATTTTACCTTTACTTTATCAAAAACGAAAAAATATTTTTAGTCAACTTGAGCTCTAAGTCAATTTGATTAATTGTAAATGAATTTAGCATTTTTGTTTTATTTCACAAATATATCTAAGCTCTATCAAATTAATACACCTACATGCATTACACAATAAGTCGTGACCTGATTGGACAACGTCTATAGTATTGTATATATTTATAAGTTTTAGTGCAGGAAGTTCAGAGACAAAATTAATTTCTGAAGAATAATATCAAAGTAAATTATGTAACAAAGATATATTAAACTTGAAATAAAACGTATTTCGCAGATGAAAAAGAAGATAACTTCACGTATGCCGACAACAAAAACACATATGATTACTATGTTATCTGGCAGTGTAAATATCAACTGTCCCATTATGACTTCAGTCCGGAAGTCTCAACTTTACAAACGAATAACAGAGCGGATATTAGAAACATATCTACAATTATTTGAGAAACGAATATTGCATAAGCCAATTTACGAAAGCCACTACTTACATGTACATGTACATGTAGCCACTACTTACATGTACATGTAGTTCCAGTTTGGAAGAAAAGGTTGATGATACCAAAGGGGTAATCATAAACCGTAAGTCGAGGTACAGACATGGCAAAACACAAAGAAAACGAACAAAAAGACAAACAGTGGTCTTCTTGTTATAAATCATGTAAGAATTAATGGAAGAGGAAAGAAGGACGAGACTGACTACAACAATCGGAACATTTTCCATGACACAGATATGTCATAACGGGGAACCACGATTGAGCAATGTCAGACAATCATTAGATCGCTTCAGGTTTTTATAATTCTTGTCGTCTAATCCAGGGGTCATGTTACTCAAGTTTTTAGTTTTTAGCATCTGAATTCACCTTTGTATTTTTTTCTATTAGGGTTCGTGTTGCTCAATCTTTAGTTTTCTACGTAGTATTTTCCCGACGATTGTTGTTTTGCATTTTTTTTCTTTTGACCATTGCATTGTTTGTCCTCCTATTTACGTCTTCTTATTGCCCTTTTGGTATCTTCAAACTATTTTCGGAAGCGATTTAAAAACAATCCATCTAAATGGATCTTTAGATGTTGTTTCAATACGAAACTTCAGATGATTTTCCACCACTGTCTAGACCGTTAGGTTTTAATATGAATTACCTAATTCCTTTGTTATGATGCTATAATTGGAATGTTCTAATCTCAGATGAGATGAGATTGGTCGTCCTTTACACGTTAAAAATTGTTTTGTAGGAGGATAATATAGATTGCATGTTGTATCCTACCATGATAGGGGGTGGTGCTTATTTATTATGATCTCAACCATTTCCTCAATGAAATGTGTTTTCTGTCTAACACTACGGGAACATTATGTGTAGTTGTCTCTAATTCAATCTACACAGAAAATGGAGAATACACGCTGTGTACATCTAAAACATTACTTGTAGTTGTCTCTAATACAATCTACACAGAAAATGTAGAATACACGCTGTGTACATCTAAAACATTACTTGTAGTTGTCTCTAATACAATCTACACAGATAATGTAGAATACACGCTGTGTACATCTAAAACATTACTTGTAGTTGTCTCTAATACAATCTACACAGAAAATGGAGAATACACGCTGTGTACATCTAAAACATTACTTGTAGTTGTCTCTAATACAATCTACACAGATAATGTAGAATACACGCTGTGTACATCTAAAACATTACTTGTAGTTGTCTCTAATACAATCTACACAGAAAATGGAGAATACACGCTGTGTGCATCTAAAACATTACTTGTAGTTGTCTCTAATACAATCTACACAGATAATGTAGAATACACGCTGTGTGTATCTATAACATTACTTGTAGTTGTCTCTAATACAATCTACACAGATAATGTAGAATACACGCTGTGTACATCTAAAACATTACTTGTAGTTGTCTCTAATACAATCTACACAGATAATGTAGAATACACGCTGTGTGTATCTAAAACATTACTTGTAGTTGTCTCTAATACAATCTACACAGATAATGTAGAATACACGCTGTGTACATCTAAAACATTACTTGTAGTTGTCTCTAATACAATCTACACAGAAAATGGAGAATACACGCTGTGTACATCTAAAACATTACTTGTAGTTGTCTCTAATACAATCTACACAGAAAATGGAGAATACACGCTGTGTACATCTAAAACATTACTTGTAGTTGTCTCTAATACAATATACACAGAAAATGGAGAATACACGCTGTGTGCATCTAAAACATTACTTGTAGTTGTCTCTAATACAATATACACAGAAAATGGAGAATACACGCTGTGTACATCTAAAACATTACTTGTAGTTGTCTCTAATACAATATACACAGATAATGTAGAATACACGCTGTGTACATCTAAAACATTACTTGTAGTTGTCTCTAATACAATCTACACAGAAAATGTAGAATACACGCTGTGTACATATAAAACATTACTTGTAGTTGTCTCTAATATAATCTACACAGAAAATGTAGAATACACGCTGTGTGCATCTAAAACATTACTTGTAGTTGTCTCTAATACAATCTACACAGAAAATGTAGAATACACGCTGTGTGTATCTAAAACATTACTTGTAGTTGTCTCTAATACAATATACACAGAAAATGTAGAATACACGCTGTGTACATCTAAAACATTACTTGTAGTTGTCTCTAATACAATATACACAGAAAATGTAGAATGCACGCTGTGTACATCTAAAACATTACTTGTAGTTGTCTCTAATACAATATACACAGATAATGTAGAATACACGCTGTGTACATCTAAAACATTACTTGTAGTTGTCTCTAATACAATATACACAGATAATGTAGAATACACGCTGTGTACATCTAAAACATTACTTGTAGTTGTCTCTAATACAATCTACACAGAAAATGTAGAATACACGCTGTGTGCATCTAAAACATTACTTGTAGTTGTCTCTAATACAATCTACACAGAAAATGTAGAATACACGCTGTGTGTATCTAAAACATTACTTGTAGTTGTCTCTAATACAATCTACACAGAAAATGTAGAATACACGCTGTGTGTATCTAAAACATTACTTGTAGTTGTCTCTAATACAATCTACACAGAAAATGTAGAATACACGCTGTGTACATCTAAAACATTACTTGTAGTTGTCTCTAATACAATCTACACAGAAAATGTAGAATGCACGCTGTGTACATCTAAAACATTACTTGTAGTTGTCTCTAATACAATATACACAGAAAATGGAGAATACACGCTGTGTACATCTAAAACATTACTTGTAGTTGTCTCTAATACAATCTACACAGAAAATGGAGAATACACGCTGTGTGTATCTAAAACATTACTTGTAGTTGTCTCTAATATAATCTACACAGAAAATGGAGAATACACGCTGTGTACATCTAAAACATTACTTGTAGTTGTCTCTAATACAATATACACAGAAAATGGAGAATACACGCTGTGTGTATCTAAAACATTACTTGTAGTTGTCTCTAATATAATCTACACAGAAAATGGAGAATACACGCTGTGTGTATCTAAAACATTACTTGTAGTTGTCTCTAATACAATCTACACAGATAATGTAGAATACACGCTGTGTACATCTAAAACATTACTTGTAGTTGTCTCTAATACAATCTACACAGAAACTGGAGAATACACGCTGTGTACATCTAAAACATTACTTGTAGTTGTCTCTAATACAATATACACAGAAAATGGAGAATACACGCTGTGTGTATCTAAAACATTACTTGTAGTTGTCTCTAATACAATATACACAGAAAATGGAGAATACACGCTGTGTGTATCTAAAACATTACTTGTAGTTGTCTCTAATACAATCTACACAGAAAATGTAGAATACACGCTGTGTACATCTAAAACATTACTTGTAGTTGTCTCTAATACAATCTACACAGATAATGTAGAATACACGCTGTGTACATCTAAAACATTACTTGTAGTGGTCTCTAATACAATCTACACAGAAAATGTAGAATACACGCTGTGTACATCTAAAACATTACTTGTAGTTGTCTCTAATACAATCTACACAGATAATGTAGAATACACGCTGTGTACATCTAAAACATTACTTGTAGTTGTCTCTAATACAATATACACAGAAACTGGAGAATACACGCTGTGTACATCTAAAACATTACTTACTCTGAAACAATCAATCTGTTTCAAACATTTTTTATACTGGGTTAAATAGTACCCCTGCAATTATGGTAACCAAGTGGCATCATGACTATTTTGGTCGTTCCTATCAAGTTCTAAACCTCATAGTCCGAATTTCGACAATCAGTTCTTTAATGAGGAGGAGAGGTTATATCAGTGGTGTAATGAAGGGACATGTTATATCAGTGGTGTAATGAAGGGACATGTTATATCAGTGGTGTAATGAAGGGACATATTATATCAGTGGTTTATTGAGGGGACATGCTATTTCAGTGTTTCGGCACTGATGTGGTTTATTAGATATGTTTATTATTGCAATTTACAGCTCCTAAATAATATAATTATTATTAAAACTAGGGTTCTTCTCCCCCAGGGAACCTTAGCCGATTTTGGCTATCCTGTTTAGGCTATATAATTTAATTGCTCCAAAAAAGGCTAAGTAATTTGTTTTTCCAATGTTTTGATTATGAGCGTACAAGATGAAGAGTGATTATGACGTACAAGATGAAGAGTGATTATGACGTACAAGATGAAGAGTACAAGATGAAGAGTGATTATGACGTACAAGATGAAGAGTGATTATGACGTACAAGATGAAGAGTGATTATGACGTACAAGATGAAGAGTACAAGATGAAGAGTGATTATGACGTACAAGATGAAGAGTGATTATGACGTACAAGATGAAGAGTACAAGATGAAGAGTGATTATGACGTACAAGATGAAGAGTGATTATGGCGTACAAGATGAAGAATGATTATGACGTACAAGATGAAGAGTACAAGATGAAGAGTGATTATGAGTGTACAAGATGAAGAGTACAAGATGAAGAGTGATTATGAGTGTACAAGATGAAGAGTGATTATGACGTACAAGATGAAGAGTACAAGATGAAGAGTGATTATGAGTGTACAAGATGAAGAGTGATTATGAGTGTACAAGATGAAGAGTACAAGATGAAGAGTGATTATGACGTACAAGATGAAGAGTGATTATGACGTACAAGATGAAGAGTGATTATGATGTACAAGATGAAGAGTGATTATGAGTGTACAAGATGAAGAGTGATTATGAGTGTACAAGATGAAGAGTGATTATGAGTGTACAAGATGAAGAGTGATTATGAGTGTACAAGATGAAGAGTGATTATGACGTACAAGATGAAGAGTGATTATGACGTACAAGATGAAGAGTGATTATGAGTGTACAAGATGAAGAGTACAAGATGAAGAGTGATTATGAGTGTACAAGATGAAGAGTCCAGAAACTCGTCATGGGCACTAAGTTATATATAACGTTTTTACTCAAAATCTAATACAATAAAATGAATAATCAAAAATACCACACTGTTGGAACGGTTCTAAAATCCAATCTAAAAATCGTAGAAAGAGGTAAAATGGATACCCCTAACACATATATACATGACAAGGCATTTCCCTGGCTGGGTACAGGCACTTTAATAAAAAGTGGTGGGGTTAAGCTAGTTTTATGGACCCAAACATCGCCTCTTAGTGACTTAGTGAAATGATGCGGTCATGTGTTTCCCACAGGTGTTTAAAATGTGACTTAGTGAAATGATGCGGTCATGTGTTTCCCACAGGTGTTTAAAGTGTGACTTAGTGAAATGATACGGTCATGTGTTTCCCACAGATGTTTAAAATGTGACTTAGTGAAATGATACGGTCATATGTTTTCCACAGGTGTTTAAAATGTGACTTAGTGAAATGATGCGGTCATGTGTTTCCCACAGGTGTTTAAAATGTGACTTAGTGAAATGATGCGGTCATGTGTTTCCCACAGGTGTTTAAAATGTGACTTAGTGAAATGATGCGGTCTTGTGTTTCCCACAGGTGTTTAAAGAGTGACTTAGTGAAATGATGCGGTCATGTATTTCCCACAGATGTTTAAATGATGCGGTCATGTGTTTCCCACAGGTGTTTAAATGATGCGGTCATGTGTTTCCCACAGGTGTTTAAATGATGCAGTCATGTGTTTCCCACAGGTGTTTAAATGATGCGGTCATGGGTTTCCCACAGGTGTTTAAAATGTCCACATGTGAGTAAATGTATTCATATAAGTGGACGAAAAGCGTTGTTATATAAAATGTATTCATGTAAGTGGACGAACAGCGTTGTTATATAAAATGTATTCATGTAAGTGGACGAGCAGCGTTGTTATATAAAATGTATTCATGTAAGTGGACGAACAGCGTTGTTATATAAAATGTATTTATGTAAGTGGACGAACAGCGTTGTTATATAAAATGTATTCATGTAAGTGGACGAACAACGTTGTTATATAAAATGTATTCATGTAAGTGGACGAACAGCCTTGTTATATAATGCTGTTATCCTGAACACTATGGTTAATGTGTTTAATCTTCATGACACAGAAGTTGACATGTGTATAATAATAATTATGTTAAAGACAGCCGATGACCTCAGTCATCATTTAAATATTAGATAGTACACAAGGCCATCGTAAGACATAATAGTCAACGTTGTACTAATTGCCAATACCATCTTTCGTCATCCGTATGCAATTGACAAAATACGTTTCAACATGGGGTTAATCTCTTTAAAAAAAAACTTTTTAAAAATAAGATTCTTGAAAAATCCTTGACTTATAATCAATTTGAGAATTTGCAAGCTAAAATATTTTAAAAGACGTCTTTTAAATTCGAAACATCGAATCCTTGTTTATTTGACCTCATTTCAGGTATTTTGCTGTTTTAGATCTATTGCTTTAGAAAGCGTTTTATAAATCTAATTTCTAGACGAAATGTTTACAAATCTAAAGCTTAACGATACTTACACACTAGTTCTATTGTTATCAATAGGTATTCAAATTTTGGAAATACCTATTTGTCAAAAGAATTCGCACGTGTCTTAGGCCCAGGACAAATAGTGACGTCACTTGAACACCTCGGCACTGTGCCATGTGTTCAAGCTTGAACCACCTCGGCACTGTGCCAGGTGTTCAAGTGACTTATCGATGACAAAAACGGCTGCATTTAATTGGCTAAATATGTACAAGTAAATTCAATATTTTTGATATTATATATTTTTTATAAACAATATCACTAGAGTGTAAGTCAGTTACCGACTTCGATCTCGGGTTCAAGCTAGATAAACATCCTCGCCCGTGCTTTGAGAAACTCGACCGCTACGCGGTCTCGGCGCACAATTTGCACGGGCTCAGGTGTTCATCTAGCTTGAACACCTCGATCTCAGTCGGTAACTATTACTTAAAACCTCATTAGCTAATTAACATAGTCAATAATTAGAATAACGTGAGAACATGTCAAGATCATGAGTTTTTATCTCTAATAGATTTTATTTGATATGACATCATTGAGTAATTAAATCTAAGTTGTACAATGACAATATTATTATCAAAAATCACTGTTCATTTCAAGCTTATTGATTTATAGCTGTTTTTCAGAAACAACGTAGTCTTTTCCTATTTTCGGTAAATTTCAAATATTAGTTGACTATACAGATGATTGTTAGAAGACACCAATGTTGTTCTTTGTGTTTCTAGCTTCTTAACACTGTTGACATTAAGTACCTAATGGAGGTTTTCTTCAGAAATACGTCATGTGTACTAAATAAGATATCTACGTTTTTATTACTATAACAGGATCTGCAGGTGGACTATAAGTCCTGGAGGGTAGCATCTGCTCAGTCATCAGTGTTTTGGAACTGGCATGGCTTATAAGATAAATCTATTATTGAACTCGATATTCACAAATAATGTAATTCATTCAAACTATAGTTCATCTCCCGCAGACCTAGGTAACCTTAGTGGGTTTTGCCTATCACTTTCGGGTCCTTTTGTTTTTGTTTTTAGCTCTTAAGACTTTTAAACTATTTGGATTCAAGCGTACCTGATGAAGGTTATTTTGAGCGTACCCGATAAAGGTTATTACGTACCTGATGAAGATTATTACGTACCTGATGAAGGTTATTACGTACCTGATGAAGGTTATTACGTACCTGATGAAGGTTATTACGTACCTGATGAAGATTATTCAAGAAACGCGTCGTGCGCACTAAATTTGATATCTACGTCGTTTTTATTATTGGTTAAAAACCCAAATCTAGTCCCATTAAAAAAACAACAAATATTTATGTTATTTTTTTTTATATGATGAAAAATAAACTGTAAAACAACACTCATCTTTGATTCTGTGCAATAAATCATTTGTTTTTAGAAATCAAATAATGGGCTTACCATAATATGTCACCCGTTTTATTTATTAAAAGTACAGCTTGAAATGTAGACAAACATCTCGCTGAACACTTTAAAACATGTTTTTTTTCTATTTTCTTCACAAATCTAATACCATCAGTGTTTGAAATAATCAATGGAAGTCAAATCGGCAGCGGACTCTTTCTATAATATTTCAGTTTGTTAAATGTACCAGTCGGAACCGTCCATTATTCAAGATAATCTCTGTTCCCGGAGGATGAATGTCATTGATTTATATAGTAGTAATATGTCCCGCGAGACTTCAAGGAATTGTATTGTACATACTTGAATACACCTGTTTTAGAAGTGCAGTGTCCTTGAAGGGACAACGACCATTAGTAGCGATGAAAAACACTGTCATGACTGACAAAAACACATTGAAATATCCCTTCATATATATTCTAAAAACTATTAATTTATGGAAAACAAAACTGTTCTTATCCAATCTATGAAAAAACATTTTATTCTCATATTCCGAACCCGGACTGACAATTAACGTTTGTTTCTTTACATACCAGAGTAAAGTTCAAATTATTAATCTTTCTGGGGAGTAAGCAATGTAATCAAGTAGTCATTAACAAAGCTCACCAAAATCTACACTCAATCCCAAATTAAACGACGTTAAAATGAAAACTCTGGTGAAAGTAAATTAATAAAAGAAATTTGAGTTGTTACTTTGCAAAATAGTGAGCAATTTGTGGATTACATCGTGTATCAATGAGGATAATAACGTTTGTTTTGAGCTAGTCCAACAGACTTAGGTGGATTTTTTGTAGTGCTGGACCAAACAAATAACAATCCACATGTAAATGTGTCCTTCCACTAAGACACACTATCCCGACTCCAAGCCATCTAATATTTGCTCTCTCTCCGAACCCACGATCTATCGCACTTCAGACTACTACGCCTACCACTGGATATCGATAAACATATTATTATCGACGGACTAACGAAGCTTACGGGCACTTTTATCCTGTGATAAGTTTATAATGTGTTCCTTTGTGCTCTTGATTATTTGTGTAGTTGTCTAGATCCAGCATATACACAAGCAACCGTATACATGAAAATATATTTATTAATGTTCAGATTCTGTATTCCATTTATATGTATGTAACTACGTAACAATGACTATTGTTTAAACACAATTAACAACCCTGCTAGATGCTGTCTTCCGAACCCCTACTAGATAGATTATAAAAATAATATGTCATTGTTTTTGCTTTAATGTTAATAATATAATTGCTGCTATAATAAAGTTCTGCATTAGGTTATTAATGTGATGGGATATCGTATCTTCAATTCATATGGATTATGAAGCTCTCAATAAATGCTGGAAATTTATAAACATTGGACTGGTTCCTAGTTATCTAGATAAAAATGGCGACCTCTTGCTAGTAGAATGATAAATATTTGTAACAAGATTATCAGCTCATTGATATAGACTTTGACTCAAGTTATCTTATTCCAAAATGTTACTTAATAATTGAGTTAATATATTTGGCTCAGAGAATTGTTATTTTTGTATCTGCATCTTGTATCTGGTCAATTTGGCTCATATATGGCTTGTCTCTTGATGTTTATTGGACAGCAGTCAGATACGATATGTCAAAACGCTGAATCGACGCTGTATTTATACCCTCCGGCAAAATCATTGTGCGGCTCATAGAACATATAACTTATTACCAACAATTATATTCCTGGCGCACGGCATGGAATAAGTATCTAGACTCATAAATCGGTGAAAGTTTGCCCTTACTTCAATAAAATATCAAAAGTTAATAATAAAACACTAACATTTCCTATCAAAGGACATAACTATTAGTGTTTCTAAATTAGTGTTAATAGAAAATAGTCCGTAAGTGGCAGTTAATTAAATAACTTATTACATGTATGTTTCGATATTTAGCAACTTAATTAAAATGTTTTGGTAATTGTATGTGTTAAGATGTATCTGTCGACATTTGAGGCGATGATATGTTAGAAGTGAAAGAGTATTACTTTTTAGGACCAGGTGACCATTGTCTGTTATATGAGATGACGATGAATAATGTTTTGTAATATATCACACGGTGAGGTGGATATTTCATATGTGGTGAATATTTACAGTCGTTGCTCACTGAAATAACGGTCCGAATGTAGAAATGTCACCAAACTCTAATACATTATCTAACTTCGAGTTTGTCGAATTTCTCTTTATATGTTTTAAGATATTAATGAACTTGTGCTTCTTCCGAATATACATGAAATATTTAGTGCTTGACATTCACCAACCAACAACTAGACAATCAATATAAGCTTCGAGTCAACTTTTATTCCTTAATGCTAGGTATTTAAGGGAGAAACCACATATTTTGTTCGCATTGCCTTTGGTTTCACTTGACCAGTAATAAAGTACAAATTTTAGTCTGAACAAAATTATATCTTACGATATCAGTTTTAAATTTATTAATTAATACTTACCATAAACCGTCCTCCACTAAGATTGTCTGTTTTCCAAGAGATGTTGCTTTCAATTTCTTAAATAATACTTACCGTAAGCTGTCTCCGACTAATCATTGTCTATTTTACGGGAGAATTTGGCTTAAACATGTTATGTAAAACTTACCATAAACCGTCTTCCACCAATATTGTTTGTTTTCCTGTAATGCCTACCATAAACCGTCTTCCACCAATATTGTTTGTTTTCCTGTAATGCCTACCATAAACCGTCTTCCACCAATATTGTTTGTTTTCCTGTAATACCTACCATAAACCGTCTTCCACCAATATTGTTTGTTTTCCTGTAATACCTACCATAAACCGTCTTCCACCAATATTGTTTGTTTCCCTGTAATGCCTACCATAAACCGTCTTCCACCAATATTGTTTGTTTTCCTGTAATACCTACCATAAACCGTCTTCCACCAATATTGTTTGTTTTCCTGTAATACCTACCATAAACCGTCTTCCACCAATATTGTTTGTTTCCCTGTAATGCCTACCATAAACCGTCTTCCACCAATATTGTTTGTTTTCCTGTAATACCTACCATAAACTGTCTTCCACCAATATTGTTTGTTTTCCTGTAATGCCTACCATAAACCGTCTTCCACCAATATTGTTTGTTTTCCTGTAATACCTACCATAAACGGTCTTCCACCAATATTGTTTGTTTCCTTGTAATACCTACAATAAACCGTCTTCCACCAATATTGTTTGTTTTCCTGTAATACCTACCATAAACCGTCTTCCACCAATATTGTTTGTTTCCCTGTAATGCCTACCATAAACTGTCTTCCACCAATATTGTTTGTTTTCCTGTAATGCCTACCATAAACCGTCTTCCACCAATATTGTTTGTTTTCCTGTAATACCTACCATAAACCGTCTTCCACCAATATTGTTTGTTTTCCTGTAATACCTACCATACACCGTCTTCCACCAATATTGTTTGTTTCCCTGTAATGCCTACCATAAACCGTCTTCCACCAATATTGTTTGTTTCCCTGTAATGCCTACCATAAACCGTCTTCCACCAATATTGTTTGTTTTCCTGTAATACCTACCATAAACCGTCTTCCACCAATATTGTTTGTTTTCCTGTAATACCTACCATAAACCGTCTTCCACCAATATTGTTTGTTTCCCTGTAATACCTACCATAAACCATCTTCCACCAATATTGTTTGTTTTCCTCTAATACCTACCATAAACCGTCTTCCACCAATATTGTTTGTTTTCCTGTAATACCTACCATAAACCGTCTTCCACCAATATTGTTTGTTTTCCTGTAATGCCTACCATAAACCGTCTTCCACCAATATTGTTTGTTTCCCTGTAATACCTACCATAAACCGTCTTCCAACAATATTGTTTGTTTTCCTGTAATACCTACCATAAACCGTCTTCCACCAATATTGTTTGTTTTCCTGTAATACCTACCATAAACCGTCTTCCACCAATATTGTTTGTTTTCTTGGAGACTTTGGTTTAAATATGTAATGTAAAACTTACCATAAACCGTCTTCTACTAATATTGTTTGTTTTCCTGGAGATTTTGGACACTTCTGGCCGTTAGGACACTGACAAGTAACATAGCTGAAGTAATGGCGTTCTTCTATGAAGTAAGACAGTGTATTTATCTTTGAACAGACTGTGCTTTCCTCACATAATGGAAGTGGATCCTGGAATATCAAAGAAAACGGTATGCAAACTGATCAATGAATATTATAACACAACATTCAAATTTAGTTAACCGTAAGTTATGAGAACACACGACGTCATGTTGGGCTACTAATTGGTCACTTATAGTTATAACCTGTAAACTACAGAAACGAATTCTTCAGTCTTTCATTTTATGATGATGAGTAAATAGGAAGAAAACCAGAGTTCAAATGGTGTAAACTGAATAGTATTACCAACATTACTACAAAATATAGTGCCATAATTTGTCTGGTTTTGGTTCCTTTTAATTTCAAATGATTCCAACGTGTGGCACAATTTTCACCTATCTTGACATTATTTACAAAATAAATGCACACATTTGAACCTAGAGGACCATATCGAGTAGACCTTGAAATAACTGGAATCGGACTGATAATCTCAATGTGTTTATTTGTACTACCTATACAGATTTACATTTTCTTTATGATCTATTATAGATGTAAACTTTGTATTTTTATCGTTACCAATCTTTTCCTTAGATAATACTCCTACATGTTGTAGATGCATGTTAATTTACTCGTATTTTTACATCTTGTTCACACGAAATTAGAAATTTGTTGGCTTAATTGACAGGTCACGATAAAATAAAGGAACATATTATGTTTTTTATCTTAATTATTGGTACCATGTTCATGTGTTTATATCCTGTTATTAATAACCTAAGTTATTGATCTCCGTGTCATTTTAAAATTTGTCAAGTGGTTCTATCTTTTAAAGGTGAGACTTTGTCGTTATAATTACGTCTTGTGTAATGTCTGTAATTTAATTCAACTGTTCGAAATTTATAATAGAAATGGAACTCGGTGTCTCTGATGGCTTTAATAGATTGTTTATAATCTCGTAATGTAGACTATCTCGCTAGTTTCGCACGTCCTAAAACACTATCACTTTTTGTTGTCTCACGTTGAAGTTAAATTATACACCCACAAAGTGACATGTAAAATTCTTTCGACCTTTAATACCCATTGTTTAAATATTTCAGTCTGTCCTCTGACATTTGGTTGATCAATATCGGCAAAACCAGAACCATAGGTCAAATAGTTGCTAGGTCACAAATATGCGAAACTTGCAAGACTGCTGTCGTATTGTATTAGCGGGGGACCCTCTCACATTCAATATGATGTCCTAATTATATAAGACATAAGAGTAATTGAGTTTTGAAGGCGAGGGGCCGTCTCAGACTTGCTTTGAAATACTGGTTGTGTTCATCATTAATATATCCCAGTAACAGAGTATTGAAGACGAGACAGTCTCATACTTACTTTGAGATACGATTTGTGTACATGATTTAAGACATCACGGTGATATGGTATTGAAGGTGAGGGGCCATCTCACAATTACCTTGAGGAATGGATTGTGGCTGAGATAATGAACACAAATAAAAGCACTGCTCCTCAATTTTGTACTTTCATCTTAATGTAAAATAGTTTCTTTTGTATTTTCATCTAAATGTAAGATAGTTTCCTTTATGTTCACATTAACATAATTTCTTGCTACACATTTTGTATTACAAAGGAGAACCAGAATGAACTTTAAATATCAGGGATGGAAAGAGCTTGAAGATACCAAAGGGGCAATCAGAAGCCGTAAATCTAAGATACCAAAGGGGCAATCAAAAGCTGTAAATCTAAGATACCAAAGGGGCAATCAGAAGCCGTAAATCTAAGATACCAAAGGGGCAATCAAAAGCTGTAAATCTAAGATACCAAAGGGGCAATCAGAAGCCGTAAATCTAAGATACCAAAGGGGCAATCAGAAGCCGTAACTCGAAGAAGGAGAGACAACACAATGACCAAAAGAAAAAAGACAAAGGGACAAACAACGATCTACAAAACATTACACAGAAAACTAAAGATCGAACAACACGGACTCCATTAAAATTCCGGGAGTAAACGCAGGGCATCTGGAAGGGTAAGCAGTTCCTGCTCCTCATGTGGCACCCACCGTATTACTCTTGGTTCAAACCTGGTGATAAATCATGAATGAGGAAAGGGCCGGATTGTGATTACAACAAGCGGAACATAGCCATGGTCATCTGTGACAAAGATATTCTATAAAGGTCAACCAAGTCATGGTGGCGACAGTAAAACTTTCAAAGTGATGACTTCAACTTAACCAAGAGGAACCCTTGGTTCAGTAGCTTCCTTGCTAGCAGCAACCCTCTATCAAGGAAATCAGGATAGGAACTACAAGCTCTGGAATAGCAGATTAACTGAGAGATATATACTCCACATGCAGTTGCTGCTGGAAAGTCGAACCATATAAATGGGAAGTTCACAATGGGAAATTGAAATCATCTTTAAATTGTCGTAATGTTTAGTTCTTAACCGGCCTTCATTTTCAATTTCGATGTGTAGGACAAGGTATGAAGTAGACATAGCTGTATTTGTGGTATCTTTTATTTCAAGCTCAAAGACAGCAATGAAAATAAGGAAGACAAAGGAAGAATACCATATAATCGATTTTGGCGATCCTTTTTAGGCCCTTTGGTTTTATTGCTCCCAAAACTTTAAATTATTTGTCTTTCCAATATTTCGATTTTGAGCGTACCTGATGAAGGTTATTTCAGAAACGCGTTGTACGTACAAAATTTGATATCTACGCTTTTATTAGTACAGAAAATCAAAATGTTGATAGCTAAATAGGAGGATTTAGACAAAAAATCTCCAAAATTGTAATAAACAGGTTTAGAAAAAAACTCTCAATTTCATATTGAGCCTACAATATGCGCGTTAAATATATACTGGATATATATTAGAATGAGTGCAAAGCTCATGTGCAAAATGTATATACAAATAATAAGAAAAACAATGTTTTTTCTCAAAGTAATGACATTTCTTCTACTACGTTATACAGTCATCGTGAATGATGACGACAACGCAATCGTTATTTCTGGAAATTGTCAACTTCAAGCAAATATAGCAACTGCTTATATTCACATATTATTAAACGCAATAATCACATATAAAAACATGTTCCCTTTCCTTGCTTTTGATATTTTATTTTGTGTATTGCATAACTTTTAGCGCCATATTACAATATTTTCTTTTACACTCACTTTAGCATATTCAAAACCAGTTAAATCTTTAATCTAATTTTAACATTGAAAGTTTTGTTAATTACTGACAACATGATTAAACATCAGAAGCAATCAATTCCTTGATTTTCACTATTAAAAACGATGAAATGTGAATGTCGTTAATATACCGTTATTTCCATTTCTCTCAGTTCAGCAGTAACTTTACAAATCAACGTTTAAAGCGTTTTTTGAAAATTGATTTATAGAAAATTGTTGAACTAAAATTTAGTTACAGATTTAACACATTATGCTTGAGGAAACGTCAATTAAAAACAAACAGAATATTAACAAACAAAAGTTTACTAACGATGTCATTTTACAGGCATTATATTGAAGAATCATATATGTTGTACGAAATATCATTTGTTCTTAAACGTAAGATATCAAAGGGGTAATCAGAATCCGTATATCGAAGAAGAACAGACAACACAATGGCCAAAAGAAAAAGTACAAAAGGACAAACAACGATCTACAAAACATACATATAAAACTAAAGATCGAGTAACATGAACCCAACTAAAAACTGGGGGTGAACTCAGGTGCTCTGGAAGGATAAGCAGTTCCTGTTCCACTAGTAACACCCGTCGTTTTAATCTAGTTACAAACCCGGTGATACGTCATGAACAAGGAAAGGACCGGGAAGTGTTTACGACAAGTGGAACATATCCGTGGTCATTTGTGAGAATTCCATAACGGTCAACCAAGTCATGGTGGCGACAGTAAAAATTTCGAAGTGATGACTTCAACTTAACTAATAGGAACCCTTGGTTCAGTAGCTTCCTTGTTAGCAGCAACCCTCTATCAAGGAAATCCTGAGAGGAACCACAAGCTCTGCAATATCGTATCAACTGAGAGATATATACTCCATATGCAGGTGCTGCTGGAATGTTGTTAATCTTTATTCTTTTTGACTCACTTTTGGCTTTGAGCGTACATGAAGAAACGCGTCGTGTGCACGAAATTTGATATCTACGTTCTTTTTAAAAGGTCAGAATGGTTTTATAACTAAATATTAAGTTAGGTTTTATATAAGAAAAAAACATAAACACACGATTTCATTTTATCGATTTTATCTAACTGAATTTGTAAAAAGGACTACCACAGATACAGCTATATCTGCTTCATACTTTGACCTACATCTAGCAATTGACAGTGAGGACCGATTAAGAACGATACTATGATAATAGAGATGTTATCATTGCTCTCACTGTGACTATTCCATTTAAATATAGCAACATTCTAGCAGTACCTGCTTATGGATTATATATTTCTCAGTGGATACGATATGTTAGAGCTTGTGTTTCCTATCAGGATTTCCTTTATAGAGAGTTGCTGCTAACAATGTAGGCACAGAAGAGAGAGTTCCTAGTCATCAGTTTATGGGCCGCTATCATGATTTGGTTAGCCGTTACGGTAAATTCGTTGCACAATTGACCACATATATGTTTTTTGTTGAAATTCCGTGTTTTCATCAATTATGACTTATTACAAAATATGACTGTTCGTCGAAATTTTTTAACTGTTTAGCTTACGTAACACGACAGGTGCCAATAGTGGAGCGGTAATTGCTTATCTTTCCGTTTAGTGTTTTGTACACTTGTCTTTTCGCCTTTTACTTTTGGTCATTGTATTATCTTCTTTCATTAATGGTTTCTCATTACGTTTTTGATGTCTTAATCATTTTCATCCTGTTTTAATTTTGTAAGAAATTGCATTGCCTGAATATTTGAGCAATTTGATTTTTGTTTCACGATATACAATGGTAGAATGGTAGAATGACATTGTGTTGAAGATCAGGTAGGTACCAGTAATAACTATTTAGATATCTAATTTAATGCGCATATGACGCGTTTCTGGTATAAGCTGCATCTACAGTCAAAAGATGTGAAATTCAATATAGTAATGAGGCACGAAAGGTTAGCCCTTCCGAAACAACTTGTATCAAATCCAAGGTTTTCTAGATGATAGTTTTTATTGTTTTACCGTTGTCATTATCAGATTGTCTGACTTCTTATTTCAATGATAAGTAAAATTGTATAATAATTGTTGTACTGAATCCGCACTGTGTGAGAGTATCAATGTCAGAAAGGAAATTCGGGTAGAGGGAAAATCTGTATACAACCTAAGGTTCTCCTACCTCAGACATAGGTGACCTTAGCCGATTTTTGGCTATCCTGTTTAGGCCCTTTGGATTTATTGTTCCCAAAACTTTAAGCTATTTGGCTTTCCAATCTTTCTTTTTTGAGCGTATCTGGTGAAGGTTATTTCAGAAACGTACCTGGTGAAGGTTATTCCAGTAACGTACCTGGTGAAGGTTATTTCAGAAACGTACCTGATGAAGGTTATTCCAGAAACATGTTGTGCACACTAAATTTAATATCTACGTTTTTAATTTTAATGCAGCAAATACCAACGGTATAACATCTAAAGTAAATCTAAGGTAAATCTAACGTAAATCTAAGGTAAATCTAAGGTAAATCTAAAGTAAATCTAAGGTAAATCTAAAGTAAATCTAAGGTAAATCTAAACATGTCAACATTCTTTTGCACATCACGAAAATTCTCCCCAAAAGGAGTAGTGTTATATATATTGATGAGAGATATAGGATAAAATATAAATACTGAACAATTACAATATCTTTCAAACATTTGTTTTTATATAATAAGGTACATGTTCTTGTTTATTGCGGGTGAAACATTGACGACAGTTGTAAAATTACAGCATCTTTTGAATAATTTAATAATATATATTTTTATCACAAACTCCATTACACATCGTTAAATGTAATAACCAAATCGAGGGTCTCGATGAATGTTAAGACAAAAGTAAAAGACAAATTACAAGAAAAGGTCTTTACGTCACTATCCGGCTAGAGGATAGAGCATCAGTAATGTTTCGACCTGATGAAGGTTATTGCAAAAACGTGTAAATTAGATATCTACGTTTTAATAACATCAAAAAGAAATAAATTAGAACCCAACGCACTGGCTGCTTCGACATGACTAAAAAAAGTAATATTTTTTTATTAGAAAACGGAAACATCTAAATATTTCGTAAACCGTAGATTTTTTTTAGCGCATCCAACGAGAGTTTTGTCAGGAATTTTACTATCATTTTGGAATTGCATAAATATTTACGGTTGAAATTATTCTGAAGGCCTTGCTCATCTGAAAAATTACCAATTTTTAGCGTTATTTTAGTCTTTATTTCAGGCTAAGTTCTTCAAAATACGCCATGTTTGCTCGTTAAATGTGACAGCCAACTCACCGCGGACGTAATCCCATATAACAATAGGAACGACGGTGGTCCCGCAGCTGGTCTATTGTCTCTCGTCGAAGTGCTGGAGAAGACTATTGTTCCCTTCATGGTTAATGCATTTGACTACGTGACATTTATACACAGGCTTACCTGAGATTTGCCTGGAAAATTTTGAAAAAAACGTGAAATCATAAATTTCCATAATTACTGATTTTTAATTTGACCAAGTTATTCCAATCTTTCGGAAATAATTAGAAAAAGAACGGTTTTTTCTGCTAATAAATTCACTGAAGTTAGACATAGAGTACACAATTATTGGATATGAATAACATTTTATAGGTAAAAACGTTATGTACAATCTGTCATTTACAACCGGTGTACCCGTTCAATCTGTAATCATGTTGGACTGGATTCAGCTTTCCTCGTCGCTGGACTCGTCGTCATCAAAATCAATTATTATTGGAGGAATCTCACTCCTATCAATGCAATTTTCTTTCCCGTACTCCTTTTCTATTTTTGATACATGGTCTTCTGCCTTCGCCCAAACTTCCTTTGTAATTCTGCCAATCCCCCCATAAACAAGTTCTTTCACATCCTTCAAACGAAAAGTTGTATTGTTTTCTGCAACAAACCCTTTAACCTGTGCCCAAATAAGTTCTATGGGGTTCAATTCGCAATGGCGAACAGGGGTTCTTAGAACTTCGTGACCGTGTAGGTTGGCAATTTTATCAGTTTTAAAAATGGAAAGGGGTTTCTTAAATTTGATTTGTTCATAAAGTTGTTTTTTTAGTTTCAAGGGGCTGAAAAGGAATGTTGTGTTTTGAAAGATAATCTTGTAAGACAGCTTTTCTCTGATTAAAGTTTGGCACAACAGTTTCTTCAGTCTTGATGTTGTGATAACTGGCATTATCTAAAACGATAACACTTGGGCTTTTTAATGCTGGCATAAGCTGATTTTCGAACCAGTTTAGAAAGGTTCATTTCTTAGTGATAATCCCCATCTTTAGCTTTGGCAAGAAAAACCAAATCACATCTATCAATCAAACCCTCCTCACGATTACCAGCGTGCAAAACTATCATTCTTTTATCTTTTCCTGACGGGATTTTTGGGGCATGAGAACCATCAACTGGTAACCACATGTAGTCAGTGGCATGATTCTGATTAACCCAGGTCTCATCCAAATATACAATTTCATACCCATCCTCTCGAAACTTCCTGATTTTTCGGAGGTTATTACACCAATCATTTATTACTGACCTCTGATCATATAAAAGCCCCCTATTATCGCCGGATTTTTTACTTATAACCAAGATCTAATAAAGTTAAAGAAAGCGTTCATTTCGAGATTTTAATTGTATCTTCAATTTCTTTCTTAATTTTTGAGACTGTTGGGGCAATTTTCCTGTTGTACATGCTATGAACGGTCCGTTTAATAACACAACGGTCAAAATCATCAAGAGTTTTCTTTCTCTCTTTCCGTCTGTTGGATTCAGGAGGACTTTTACCGTTTACAACTCTATACACAGAACTGTAAGATATGCCAGCAGCCTTGCATGTTCTTTTAATCAAATTATCTGGGGGAATAAAGTGATCTTCCCCTGACTTCTCAAGCTGAAAAAACTTGAATAGATTTAACACAAAGTTTTTTCAATCTTTTGACAAGTCCTTTGTTTTACCCATTCTTGCGATGTTTATATATTCTAAGATGTCAAAAATTAAGTTTATGAAGAAATTTTATGTGAACTTTTAGAAAGATTTTAAAGTTTAAAAATGGAGTGGCAAGATATGCCTGTACACGTGTCTCTGTCTCTATCAAGGAAAGATTTACCTGGCTGCTACCTCTAGTTAGTTTACTCCCACCTCTATTTTGGCGGTAAAAATCGGGGAAATTGTCCAATTTCAAATGAGTGCATCAATAATGAAAGGATATGGTTAGATGAAATGCATATTTTAAAAATGGTATAAAAATTCTACACAAAACTCTCGTTTACTGTGTTTTAAAAAAATGTACTGTTTTCGAGAAAACTCAAATGTTCCGTTTTCTAATAAAAAAATAATTACTTTAGCTCCTGAATACGTCGCTAAAGTCGTGCTTACTCAGCGTTAAATTATTTCGAAATTGATCAGAAGAAATTTTCCCCCGAAAAGGAAGATAGTGATAGTGATACAAAAAATTACAAATATAAAAAAGGTAGAATCATAAAGGTAAAGCAACATAAAAAAATAAAGTTTGTACACCACGAACTCCAATAAAATCAGGAGATGAAGCAAAGTTCTTCCGAATGGTTATCAAAACAAATATAAATATAAAAAAGTATCGAACAAACGCATTACTACATACATGAATAACTTATACAGTAAAGTCAGAAGTCATCACGACGTGAGGACAAATGATAAATGAATAGAAAACAACAAACCAGGGTAAAAAACATGAAACAAACACAATTCACAAACACTGAACACAGAAAACTAAAAAAAGAGCAAAGCGAACCCCAAACAAAAAGTCTGACGATGATCTCAAGTTGTTCGTAAATATTTCTTGTTTCACTAGTGACACCCGTTGAGTTACCATAGTTACAATCTAGTAGTTACAATCTAGTAGTTATAATCTAGTAGTTATGTGATCTTAGGTGAGTTTAGCTCAGACATAGGTGATCTTAGGTGAGTTTGGCTCAGACAAATGTGATCATAGGTGAGTTTGGCTCAGACATATGTGATCTTAGGTGAGTTTGGCTCAGACATATGTGATCTTAGGTGAGTTTGGCTGTCATGTTTAGTTACGTCTTGGTTTTCTTGCTCCACAATTATTTGTCTTTTCACTCTTTTGACGGTGAGTGAATTAGATATTTATACGGTTTTCTTTTCTTGTATCATGTCTTCTTTACAGAATAAACATTATTTAGACTAAATTGAGGAGTTGACACGACCGCTATCATCTTAGTGCGTATAACTACTAAAGTTTGGTAGTTATGTTTCGGTCCATAAATAAGTGTGTCCGTTAACTTGTCGAGCAGGTAGTTTCCTCCATCAATAAACTGACAATTACTGATGAAAGTTGACCATAATACTTTCATTTAGCATGTATAAACCCACAATTTTAATCTGGTTCAGAGACGACCAATACAGAAATCAAAGTCTTGAATAAAGAACCAAGAAAAACAAATATGGATACAAATTCCATACACAAAAATAAGATTCGAAACACCTATATTCTTACACTATGTCAGTTATGTGAAGATGAACGATACCATAACTTCAATACCGATATATACAATATTATATAGTTAAAACGCATGCCACTTCTCAAAGAAGCTTAGCAATAGTAAAACACTCATCTGTTCTTTTTCTTTAGCTTAGTGTAAATATATTTTATTTGCTTGAAAAGTAGTAAATGGGATTGGACACAAGTTATAACAACATTAGTGAAGTCCTTTCCCTTTTTCCAAAAATATTGTTTTAAAAAATGATAACATATAATGGTGATAATTATGAAATATACTTTACAATATGATATAGTTAGATGATAATAATAAAGAAAACATAAAGAAGACTAATGTAAAACTGTTCTACACACACAATATCTATATAATCTTAATTTTCTTTTTAACTTATTTAGATATGGAAATAATTTATAAAGAAAAGCGCAAAGTTTTAATATTTTAAATAACTGATGAAAAATAAACAAGTAAATATCAATAAGCTGAAAGAGTGTGATAATATGAAGGAAATAATTACACACTGTTAGAACAAGTCTAGAATTAAACACCCAAAAACAAGTTAAGACGAAGAAATGGTATGAAGTAACCTAACATGAAATATTAAAGTACAAACAAATACTAAAACAAATCATTTAATATTCTCCTCAAAAAGTATAAATATATTTACCTTAAATCGTGTAACTGTGCTGCATGTGACACATGTAAAGAGTAGAGAAGAAAGTATCCAGCTGAAGTTCTCCATGGCTTGTTTAAGTTACTACAAATGTTTCCGGTCAGTAAGGCACTCTTCTGTGCAATGAGGATGGAACTTTATGTCGTGTAGAGTTATATGCCGACTAATTAATTATTCAATATTCTGTCATATTGATATTCAAAAAAGCAGATGGGTTTTAGATGTAGGGATCTTACAGAAGTCTGTAATCGTCAGTAATTAATGTATTTTTGAGTTAAGTGGGAAGTCGGGCAGCATCCTAGAATTTAATATAATTGGTAATACATTCAGTCACGTGTTTTACAACTTAATAATTTCTTTATATTAAAAGATTTTCATTCGAGCTGTAAAGCAATAACAGAAGTTAAATTGTACTTTCATTTACTACAATTGATAATAAATTAGAATGTCACTATATTAACGTGTTAAACAGAATATAATGTTCAAATGACGTTTTGATGTATGGGAACTGAATTGTGCATTCTCCAAGTGATAATAGCATATTTGAAGTATATTGTTAGGGACAATTATCATTTCTAAAAGATATATCAATTCTGTCAGGATTTTCTACTTGAAATTCTTGTCAACATAGTGCAGTACAACAATAGAAATATAACGTTTTGATTATTTTTTTTTGTTACCAACAGAACGGTCATGCTTATTCATTTATCACAATCAGACGATAGACGAAAATATCGTAAACCGATCAGATTTAGAAAGATACTAATAGTTTTGAAAATAACTCGCTTACAAAATATTTGTCACAGTCAATATTCCTGTATTTTTTCAAATACCTATTGGTATAAATATATTTGTAAAGATAGACTGTGGTTATGACAGTAGTTCTAGTGATGTTAGTTATGATTCCAGTAGACTGTGGTTATGACAGTAGTTCTAGTGATGTTAGTTATGATTCCAGTAGACTGTGGTTATGGCAGTAGTTCAGTGATGTTAGTTATGATTCCAGTAGACTGTGGTTATGGCAGTAGTTCTAGTGATGTTAGTTATGATTCCAGTAGACTGTGGTTATGGCAGTAGTTCAGTGATGTTAGTTATGATTCCAGTAGACTGTGGTTATGGCAGTAGTTCTAGTGATGTTAGTTATGATTCCAGTAGACTGTGGTTATGGCAGTAGTTCAGTGATGTTAGTTATGATTCCAGTAGACTGTGGTTATGGCAGTAGTTCTAGTGATGTTAGTTATGATTCCAGTAGACTGTGGTTATGGCAGTAGTTCTAGTGATGTTAGTTATGATTCCAGTAGACTGTGGTTATGGCAGTAGTTCTAGTGATGTTAGTTATGATTCCAGTAGACTGTGGTCATGGCAGTAGTTCTAGTGATGTTAGTTATGATTCCAGTAGACTGTGGTTATGGCAGTAGTTCTAGTGATGTTAGTTATGATTCCAGTAGACTGTGGTTATGGCAGTAGTTCTAGTGATGTTAGTTATGATTCCAGTAGACTGTGGTTATGGCAGTAGTTCTAGTGATGTTAGTTATGATTCCAGTAGACTGTGGTTATGGCAGTAGTTCTAGTGATGTTAGTTATGATTCCAGTAGACTGTGGTTATGGCAGTAGTTCTAGTGATGTTAGTTATGATTCCAGTAGACTGTGGTTATGGCAGTAGTTCTAGTGATGTTAGTTATGATTCCAGTAGACTGTGGTTATGGCAGTAGTTCTAGTGATGTTAGTTATGATTCCAGTAGACTGTGGTTATGGCAGTAGTTCTAGTGATGTTAGTTATGATTCCAGTAGACTGTGGTTATGGCAGTAGTTCTAGTGATGTTAGTTATGATTCCAATAGATTGTGGTTATGGCAGTAGTTCTAGTGATGTTAGTTATGATTCCAGTAGACTGTGGTTATGGCAGTAGTTCTAGTGATGTTAGTTATGATTCCAGTAGACTGTGGTTATGGCAGTAGTTCTAGTGAGGTTAGTTATGATTCCAGTAGACTGTGGTTATGGCAGTAGTTCTAGTGATGTTAGTTATGATTCCAGTAGACTGTGGTTATGGCAGTAGTTCTAGTGATGTTAGATATGATTCCAGTAGACTGTGGTTATGGCAGTAGTTCTAGTGATGTTAGTTATGATTCCAGTAGACTGTGGTTATGGCAGTAGTTCTAGTGATGTTAGTTATGATACCAGTAGACTGTGGTTATGGCAGTAGTTCTAGTGATGTTAGTTATGATTCCAGTAGACTGTGGTTATGGCAGTAGTTCTAGTGATGTTAGTTATGATTCCAGTAGACTGTGGTTATGGCAGTAGTTCTAGTGATGTTAGTTATGATTCCAGTAGACTGTGGTTATGGCAGTAGTTCTAGTGATGTTAGTTATGATTCCAGTAGACTGTGGTTATGGCAGTAGTTCTAGTGATGTTAGTTATGATTCCAGTAGACTGTGGTTATGGCAGTAGTTCTAGTGATGTTAGTTAAATGATTCCAGGAAATTCTGTTTAGAGAAACAGTGTATGTTGTATTACCTTCTGGTGCTGTTTTAATATTTTCATACGATGTGTTGTCTGTTCTTCTTAGATATACGGATTCTGGTTACCCCTTTGGTATCTTGTGGCCATTGTGTTGTCTGTTCTTCTTAGATATACGGATTCTGGTTACCCCTTTGGTATCTTGTGGCCATTGTGTTGTCTGTTCTTCTTTGATATACGGATTCTCGTTATCCCTTTAGTATCTTCAAATTCTTCATATATATATTCAGAATTATCACTGGTCGCAATATTATCCGTCAACCTCGAAATAAATATCTTTTTACAAACCCAAAATTTGTATTATTAATTATATTTAATGATTAGATTGTTTGTTTTATTATTGTTAATTCACACATGCAACCAAAGGTATGATTTCGTCTGCAAATGGTTGCCTGCAGCATATCCCTCTAATTGGTTTGAGGATTAGTTCAGGAGGCATGTCATTATTGAGGCAGCTGGAGTACATGGTAATACTACAGGTTGTTGTTGTTGTTTTTTTGGTATTTTACTGTTTCTTATCCAGATAGACGTTTTACTAGAACATCCCGTCCTCGTGTACTCTACAATATCATCTTTAGTACATACTAAGGTTCAATCAATGTGGTGATTTTATTATTGAACATCAGGTATATGTACATGTATTTCAGCAATCTGAAAACTATATACGTTTGGAACCAACTCAGGAATATAAAATTCTTTTTTTTCGTTTTATTTTTGTTTGTTTGTGTTTTGAGCAAATTTGTTTGAAGATCTGATTCCGTACTGTCATTGATAAAAAGTGGCAATGATCAAATAAATTTGTGTCAAAACCATTTTAATTTAGCAATATCGCATATAATTCTTTTTTTTTTAACAACACAAGTGTGGACACAGAAATGTGCTGTCCAAAAGGCAAGTGTGGATGTCACTATTTCATATTATTAACTTTAAAAAAAAAATCATGAACCCAGGGGTCCTGGAATTTTTTTACTAAAAAACTAATCCTAGATTATTATTTTTGCTTAAAGTCCGGTCCTGTGTTTTTATTTCAAATTTTCATCATAGCCCCCCTCCCCCTCCCAAGGGATATAAAATTGTATCATTAATAATAAATTAATAAATAATAAATTCAGATTTTCTATTTAGAATAAATCTGATTTACAAAACACTGATATTTGTTCAATTTTTAAGGCTGATTTAAGCTTTAGTCGCAACAATTTTTTATTTTTCTCTTTAAAATGTCGAAACATAACATTTATTTAACTGTAAAATTCACAAATAGAATTCACCCCTCCCCCCCCCCCTTTTCCCTTTTTTCTTGTTTAAATCAATGATCAACAATATTCCAGAATCAAACAAATGAATAAATATAACATAGATTTCTTTTACATGCATCTTTTTACCATGCAGAGTCAGTGTGTTATAAATCGGTCATCCAATCAGGACGCTCATTATTCTTGTCCAAGATAAAAATACATCGCTAAAATTACCTGTGGGTGTTTCCCCACTTCAACTCGTAAATTTACAAAGAAATCGAAGATATTTCGTCATAAAACTTCACACATGGCTTTGTCTATCATATTTCTTGAAGACAAATATAACATTTTATTGCATTTATCAATATGTTATGAGTATCAACAGTTTTTTCAACATCGTATCTGTTTCTCGATACAGCCGCCCGATTACAGTGACCCGTGACCCACTTTAGCATGTTCTACCAGTTTTTTCTTAATAATATTGTTTAATAAAAAATAATTATTGTTGGATAATTAGATAGAAATTGTATTTGAAATAATAGTTTACATAGGTTACAAACGTCTAAGCGATAATAAAACGCTCCGCTAACCACCGTTGGTACTCGAGCGAACCTGTTGAGTAAATTTGGGTGAATGTTCTCCATTGCACCTCGCAATGTTCGGGAATCAAACTAACAACATTATTGATCGAAAGACAATGATTTTGTACGTAGATATTTCACATACATCAATTGTTACAAATGAATAAACATATATAATTAAAGAAATAGAATTCCAATGTAATATGAGTAGGCACGGCCTATAGGAAGGACGTAAGTGAACGTGTATGTGCAAAAAAAAAGTTTTTTATAAGATTAAGAGGTACTATGAACCTGCTTGTTTTGAACAATTTACTATTTCATACTCTTAGTCTCCCCAGGGTGTTTATAACTTTCTTAGGTGTTGAATAATTTTTCCAATTATTGACATCGAGAAATGGATAGGTATAATATAACATTGCATTAACTACCTTAAACAACTGGGGCACAAGTCCCTAATTTAATGAAAGTTTTGAAGAACTGCTCCTTTTTCAGTCTGATTTTTATATCACCACAAATATTATGTGGTCTATTATGTTATGGGTCTGTCATCATCAGTCTGAAGACAAAATGGTTTTCCGACCTCATCAGTGGTTTTATTGCTTGCATTGTTAGAGCCGTGAATTCCAACACCAGTCTGATAATAGCGAAGACTATGAAATTGGTATTTATTGCTTCTCTGCTAAGCATGCAGCATTAACTTTCATTAATAAATAAGAGCAAAGACTGGTCATCCAGAAATCAGAATAATGTATCCGAGTGGAGCAACATGTCTACCCACAGACTGTTGTTTCAGTGAACTAGCACCAATTAGGGTTGTTGGTCTAACACAAAGAGGACATCATCATTATCTCATCAAATGTAACTTGTTATTGCCATGATATAACTGATAAATTACTCATTTCATGTTAAAACAATAATCACTCGCTCACTCCAAAATGGTTTCCTTGTCATAATATAATATTATTATTTCTAGTTAACTGATCCTTCCAGTAGTATAACAACAGTTTCTCTATCTCTTACACTTAATGAAATAAACATCACTAAATTCCAAAATTTGAACTTTTTTATTTTTTCATGCAATTTTAATGCAATTTTTAGATTCTGTACAACTTGCCTTTCTGTACAAACAGTATGTTTCTAGGAACGATAAACTAAGATGGTAAAAGTATAACATACATTTTCTAAGAATCATTCTTGCAACATCCCCCCCCCCCCCCCCCCCCTTGCTTCTGGTTAGACTTGAACTAACATCTTCTAGCTTGTAACTAGATGTAATACTTTATACCACAGAAGCTCTTCAACCTATTAAACATTTTTGTTCTGCTTCTGGTTAGACTTGAACTAATATCTTCTAGCTTGTAACTAGATATAATGCCGGTATTTTATACCACAGAAGCTCTTCGACCTATTAAACATTTTTTTCTGCTTCTGGTTAGACTTGAACTAACTTCTTCTAGCTTGTAACTAGATGTAAAACTTTATACAACAGAAGCTCTTCAGCCTATTAAACATTTTTTCTGCTTCTGGTTAGATTTGAACTAACATCTTCTAGCTTGTAACTAAATGTAATACTTTATACCACAGAAGCTCTTCAACCTATTAAACATTTTTCCTGATTCTGGTTAGACTTGAACTAACATCTTCTAGCTTGTAATTAGATGTAATACTTTATACAACAGAAGCTCTTCAACCTATTAAACATTTTTTCTGCTTCTGGTTAGATTTGAACTAACATCTTCTAGCTTGTAACTAAATGTAATACTTTATACCACAGAAGCTCTTCAACCTATTAAACATGTTTCCTGATTCTGGTTAGACTTGAACTAACATCTTCTAGCTTGTAATTAGATGTAATACTTTATACAACAGAAGCTCTTCAACCTATTAAACATTTTTTCTGCTTCTGGTTAGATTTGAACTAACATCTTCTAGCTTGTAATTAGATGTAATACTTTATACAACAGAAGCTCTTCAACCTATTTACCATTTTGTTCTGCTTCTGTTTAGACTTGAACTAACATCTTCTAGCTTGTAACTAGATGTAATACTTTATACAACAGAAGCTCTTCAACCTATTAAACATTTTTCCTGATTCTTGTTAGACTTGAACTAACATCTTCTAGCTTGTAGCTAGATGTAATACTTTATACCACAGAAGCTCTTCAACCCATAAAACATTTTTTCCTGCTTCTGGTTAGACTTGAACTAACATCTTCTAGCTTGTAGCTAGATGTAATACTTTATACAACAGAAGCTCTTCAACCTATTAACCATTTTTCCTGATTCTTGTTAGACTTGAACTAACATCTTCTAGCTTGTAGCTAGATGTAATACTTTATACCACAGAAGCTCTTCAACCTATTAAACATTTTTCCTGATTATGGTTAGACTTGAACTAACATCTTCTAGCTAGTAACTAGATGTAATACCGGTACTTTATACCAAAGAAGCTCTTCAACCCATAAAACATTTTTTTCTGCTTCTGGTTAGACTTGAACTAACATCTTCTAGCTTGTAACTAGATGTAATACTTTATACAACAGAAGCTCTTCAACCTATTAAACGTTTGTTTCTGCTTCTGGTTAGACTTGAACTAACATCCTCTAGCTTGTAGCTAGATGTAATATTTTATACAACAGAAGCTCTTCAACCTATTAAACATTTTTTTCTGCTTCTGTTTAGACTTGAACTAACATCTTCTAGCTTGTAACTAGATGTAATACTTTATATAACAGAAGCTCTTCAACCTATTAAACATTTTTCCGGATTCTTGTTAGACTTGAACTAACATCTTCTAGCTTGTAACTAGATGTAATACTTTATACAACAGAAGCTCTTCAACCCATAAAGCATTTTTTCTGCTTCTGGTTAGACTTGAACTAACATCCTCTAGCTTGTAGCTAGATGTAATATTTTATACAACAGAAGCTCTTCAACCTATTAAACATTTTTTTCTGCTTCTGTTTAGACTTGAACTAACATCTTCTAGCTTGTAACTAGATGTAATACTTTATATAACAGAAGCTCTTCAACGTATTAAACATTTTTCCGGATTCTTGTTAGACTTGAACTAACATCTTCTAGCTTGTAACTAGATGTAATACTTTATACAACAGAAGCTCTTCAACCCATGAAGCATTTTTTCTGCTTCTGGTTAGACTTGAACTAACATCTTCTAGCTTGTAACTAGATGTAATACTTTATATAACAGAAGCTCTTCAACCCACCATAAAACATTTTTTCTGCTTCTGGTTAGACTTGAACTAACATCTTCTAGCTTGTAGCTAGATGTAATACTTTATACCACAGAAGCTCTTCAACCTATTAAACATTCTTTTCTGCTTCTGGTTAGACTTGAACTAACATCTTCTAGCTTGTAACTAGATGTAATACTTTATACCACAGAAACTCTTCAACCCATACAACATTTTTTCCTGCTTCTGGTTAGACTTGAACTAACATCTTCTAGCTTGTAAGTAGATGTAATACTTTATACAACAGAAGCTCTTCAACCTATTAAACATTTTTTTCTGCTTCTGTTTAGACTTGAACTAACATCTTCTAGCTTGTAACTAGATGTAATACTTTATACAACAGAAGCTCTTCAACCTATTAAACATTTTTTTCTGCATCTGGTTAGACTTGAACTAACATCTTCTAGCTTGTAGCTAGATGTAATACTTTATACAACAGAAGCTCTTCAACCTATTAAACATTTTTTCTGCTTCTGGTTAGACTTGAACTAACATCTTCTAGCTTGTAGCTAGATGTAATACTTTATACAACAGAAGCTCTTCAACCTATTAAACATTTTTCCTGCTTCTGGTTAGACTTGAACTAACTTCTTCTAGCTTGTAACTAGATGTAATACTTTATACCACATAAGCTCTTCAACCTATTAAACATTTTTTTCTGCTTCTGGTTAGACTTGAACTAACATCTTCTAGCTTGTAACTAGATGTAATACTTTATACAACAGAAGCTCTTCAACCTATTAAACGTTTGTTTCTGCTTCTGGTTAGACTTGAACTAACATCCTCTAGCTTGTAGCTAGATGTAATATTTTATACAACAGAAGCTCTTCAACCTATTAAACATTTTATTCTGCTTCTGTTTAGACTTGAACTAACATCTTCTAGCTTGTAACTAGATGTAATACTTTATATAACAGAAGCTCTTCAACCTATTAAACATTTTTCCGGATTCTTGTTAGACTTGAACTAACATCTTCTAGCTTGTAACTAGATGTAATACTTTATACAACAGAAGCTCTTCAACCCATAAAGCATTTTTTCTGCTTCTGGTTAGACTTGAACTAACATCCTCTAGCTTGTAGCTAGATGTAATATTTTATACAACAGAAGCTCTTCAACCTATTAAACATTTTTTTCTGCTTCTGTTTAGACTTGAACTAACATCTTCTAGCTTGTAACTAGATGTAATACTTTATATAACAGAAGCTCTTCAACGTATTAAACATTTTTCCGGATTCTTGTTAGACTTGAACTAACATCTTCTAGCTTGTAACTAGATGTAATACTTTATACAACAGAAGCTCTTCAACCCATGAAGCATTTTTTCTGCTTCTGGTTAGACTTGAACTAACATCTTCTAGCTTGTAACTAGATGTAATACTTTATATAACAGAAGCTCTTCAACCCACCATAAAACATTTTTTCTGCTTCTGGTTAGACTTGAACTAACATCTTCTAGCTTGTAGCTAGATGTAATACTTTATACCACAGAAGCTCTTCAACCTATTAAACATTCTTTTCTGCTTCTGGTTAGACTTGAACTAACATCTTCTAGCTTGTAACTAGATGTAATACTTTATACCACAGAAACTCTTCAACCCATACAACATTTTTTCCTGCTTCTGGTTAGACTTGAACTAACATCTTCTAGCTTGTAAGTAGATGTAATACTTTATACAACAGAAGCTCTTCAACCTATTAAACATTTTTTCTGCTTCTGGTTAGACTTGAACTAACTTCTTCTAGCTTGTAACTAGATGTAATACTTTATACCACAGAAACTCTTCAACCCATACAACATTTTTTCCTGCTTCTGGTTAGACTTGAACTAACATCTTCTAGCTTGTAAGTAGATGTAATACTTTATACAACAGAAGCTCTTCAACCTATTAAACATTTTTTCTGCTTCTGGTTAGACTTGAACTAACTTCTTCTAGCTTGTAACTAGATGTAATACTTTATACAACAGAAGCTCTTCAACCTATTAAACATTTTTTCTGCTTCTGGTTAGATTTGAACTAACATCTTCTAGCTTGTAACTAGATGTAATACTTTATACAACAGAAGCTCTTCAACCTATTAAACATTTTTTCTGCTTCTGGTTAGATTTGAACTAACATCTTCTAGCTTGTAACTAAATGTAATATTTTATACCACAGAAGCTCTTCAACCTATTAAACATTTTTCCTGATTCTGGTTAGACTTGAACTAACATCTTCTAGCTTGTAATTAGATGTAATACTTTATACCACAGAAGCTCTTCAACCTATTAAACATTTTTCCTGATTCTGTTTAGACTTGAACTAACATCTTCTAGCTAGTAATTAGATGTAATACTTTATACAACAGAAGCTCTTCAACCTATTAACCATTTTTTTCTGCTTCTGTTTAGACTTGAACTAATATCTTCTAGCTTGTAACTAGATGTAATACTTTTCATAACAGAAGCTCTTCAACCTATTAAACATTTTTCCTGATTCTTGTTAGACTTGAACTAACATCTTCTAGCTTGTAACTAGATGTAATACCGGTACTTTATATCAAAGAAGCTCTTCAACCCATAAAACATTTTTTCCTGCTTCTGGTTAAACTTGAACTAACATCTTCTAGCTAGTAACTAGATGTAATACTTTATACAACAGAAGCCCTTCAACCTATTAAACATTTGTTTCTGCTTCTGGTTAGACTTGAACTAACATCTTCTAGCTTGTAGCTAGATGTAATACTTTATACAACAGAAGCTCTTCAACCTATTAAACATTTTTTTCTGCTTCTGTTTAGACTTGAACTAACATCTTCTAGCTTGTAACTAGATGTAATACTTTATACAACAGAAGCTCTTCAACCTATTAAACATTCTTTTCTGCATCTGGTTAGACTTGAACTAACATCTTCTAGCTTGTAGCTAGATGTAATACTTTATACAACAGAAGCTCTTCAACCTATTAAACATTTTTTCTGCTTCTGGTTAGACTTGAACTAACATCTTCTAGCTTGTAGCTAGATGTAATACTTTATACAACAGAAGCTCTTCAACCTATTAAACATTTTTCCTGCTTCTGGTTAGACTTGAACTAACTTCTTCTAGCTTGTAACTAGATGTAATACTTTATACCACATAAGCTCTTCAACCTATTAAACATTTTTTTCTGCTTCTGGTTAGACTTGAACTAACATCTTCTAGCTTGTAACTAGATGTAATACTTTATACCACAGAAGCTCTTCAACCCATAAAACATTTTTTTCTGCTTCTGGTTAGACTTGAACTAACATCTTCTAGCTTGTAACTAGATGTAATACTTTATACAACAGAAGCTCTTCAACCTATTAAACATTTTTCCTGCTTCTGATTAGACTTGAGAACTAAATCTTCTTATAGTTTGTACACATGTGAAGAAGCAGTGTATAAGAATAAAAAATATTGACACATTATTAGATGTAAAGCATTATCAAATACCATCCACAATTTTTTGCGTAGGAGAAATTAGGAAAATATTTGTCCAAGCTGGTGACAGTGATACAAATTTGTGTTTACACAAGACGTAAAAATTGTATGCGAAATTGACATAGAAGTAGTTTTTTTAATTTATTGAACAAAAATACAATATTTTATTTAAAGGGGCATTATCTGCCAAAATCGTAATTTTTTGTTACCCATAAAAACTATCAGATATGATTGATGTCTTGATAAAACATGTTTCTGTAACTTATAAATGTTATGAAATGTACGCGCATCGGGGAAAAAAGGTGCAACTGCTGGTGTTTTGAGATCGATCAAGAAATGGACGCCATCTTATTAATTATCGGCATTGCTTACGGAGTTTGCCGAATCGTCATTAAATCAGTACAACAATGCACTTATTTCTTATTTTCTGTGAATCTGCTTTTAGTCGGCGTTAATTACGGACAAAGAATCATGCAAGTTTGCAGTTAATAAGCGACAAAATACAAATTATTCGTTTTTATCTGTCACTAGTAAGGTCAGTTGCATACGGAGAAAGCGAGGTCAAATTATTTGCTTGCAAGGAAATAATAAATCGATGGTAATTTTCGTTCTCAAAAGGCGAAAAGTGGTACGATAAGCTGTTTAATGTGAAATATTTACCTTTATTTCATCATTTTAAAGCTAATTACCAATTTCCAAAACATATAATTGTTTTGGTCAAAATCGTAGCTAATGCCTCTTTAATAAAAACAAAACAAAGTTGTTATTATTTAAATCTTTTTCATGAAAGTAATTACTTTCGTATCTATGTTGGCTTTACACATGTGGGTTTAAATGTCAGCGCCTACACATTATTAGTCTCCTGTGAGGACTCCAGAAATAGTCGATCAGTATAGAAACACCATGGGTGGGACTAACATTAACTCGCTCTGAATTTTTGTCCCACCCATGCTAATCTATACATACACAATCATTTCCCATACAGAACTAAAACATACAACGTAGCATTACATTTAAGGAGATAGTTCATACATACTGACCATGCAAACACAGGACACATGTATTCACAGTCCTTCAATGTTGAAATATATTTATTTTTTAGTTTTGAGGGTGTAAATGGATATTTATTGTATAGTTTTATTGTGAACGATTCATTGTATATTTTGTGATACACATTACAGTCTGCGCCAAAAACCACTAGCACGATGCCCCTGTCTAATAAAAATTGGTTCGGGCCAGCAAAAATTGGTTCGGGCTAGCAAAAATTGGTTCGGGCCAGCAAAAATTGGTTCGGGCCAGCAAAAATTGGTTCGGGCTAGCAAAAATTGGTTCGGGCTAGCAAAAATTGAATAAATTTACTTAATCAAATAGAAAAAAAATTCTTATAAAATACTGTTCGGGCTAGTTTGTCAAAATGTTTTTGGCACAGACTACACATTTGAAGAAGCAGTGTATAAGAATAAAAAAATATTGACAATATCTGTTGTAAATATTGTTTTTACACACTTCATGGAATGATGGATAGCAACAAAATCTAGCCTTCTAGGTAATACTGGACCAGAAAGATGAACAAGTGCATGCATGCCTAACAACGCAAACTTTCCAGTCTGGAGATACAGAGCAGAACATTTCTTCAGAAAGTCGAAATATAAATCAGGGGATCTGAATGAGTTTAGTCAAACACATTTTCCATCATAAACTTGACATGGCAAGACGCTAATTACATTGACTTTTTCAAATTCGTTAAATGTTTAAAGTCATCAAAAAGACTATTTTTCGTTTAATATTTGTGGAGTTCTACCTACTTTATCGTAAATTACTTCTTCTATATCCGCCGTTGATATTTGCCAATTTGGTTTCCATCCCGGTTTCCATGTTTGTTTAACAATCATCACAATGACATTTTATGGTGGGATTCTGAGGACAAACCACTACTTTCAAATTAATCCATATCTGTTATCGATCAAAAATATTGACACAAGCATTTTCAAATACCATCCACAATTTTTGCGTAGGAAATATTACGAAATCAGAAAATAATTGCCCAAGACGGTGACAGTGATACGAGACGAGTTTGTGTTTACACAAGACGTCACGATTTTATTTTATGCAAATTTGACATACATGTAGTTGCCAAATAGATGTATTATTTTAATTTATTGAATGAAAATACAATATTTTATTTTTTTAAAACAAAACAAAGTTGCTATTATTATTTTGTTTTATGACAGTAGATACTTTCGTATCTATATACTGGCTTACACATCCGGGTTTAAATGGCGCCCCAACTCTAGACGCGAGATCGACGCGAGAAATAGAGCATCACTATGTGGTCTTACCGGGGGGTCTACCGGGGTGGTCTACAGTAATGAGGACTAAACGTCCTCTAATATGAAACCGGCACGGCCATGAATGCTCGCGCATCTGAAAATTATATGGCAATTTCACGCTCATCCAGTGCATCAAAAAGTGTCGAGAAATTTTGGGCCGAGATATATTGGGGACGACTTTTTTTTAGGGCCGAATCTAGTCTCATTCAATCGAGCTGTCGTTCCTTTATTCGAGTTATCGTTCCTTACGAAATCTCAAAAGTTAACTTCCACGTAGAAACAAAAAATTTTGTCAGTATGTCAGAAGAGATTTAATAAATTAAAAAATATCAATATAAGTAAAACAAGCTAACAAAATGACTTTTATTACACACAGGTTCCGGGTTTCATTGGTATCTGACGTACGAGAGAGGGTACGAGACTTCAGGATCACCCTTGCGCTTTATGTGAAGAAGATCTTCATTAATTGAGTGTGTTAGTGTGTTACGCGGAAACCGGTGTTTACAAAGTGTAGAATTTTTTTTTCTTCGATGGTATGTTCAACCATGTTTGTTAAAAAATCCTAAGTACACATTTTATACCATAAAGAGCTCGCTTAAGCTCGCATATTAATTCGAAATACCTTGATAATATTTAGAAAAAGGTTATCAAGTCAAATGGTGGGGTATCATTTAAGGAATCTCTCAAAGAGATCAGTATCCTCTTTTTGTGCTTGTATAATTTAATATGAAACAGGCACGGCCATGAATGCTCGCGCATCTGAAAATTATCTGGCAATTTCACGCTCATCCAGTGCATCAAAAAGTGTCGAGATTTTTTGGGCCGAGATATATTGAGGACGACTTTTTTTTAGGGCCGAATCTAGTGTCATTCAATCGAGCTGTCGTTCCTTTATTCGAGTTATCGTTCCTTACGAAATCTCAAAAGTTAACTTCCGCGTAGAAACAAAAATTATTGTCAGTATGTCAGAAGAGATTTAATAAATTAAAGAATATCAATATAAGTAAAACAAGCTAACAAAATGACTTTTATTACACACGGGTTCCGGGTTTCAGTGGTATCGGACGTACGAGAGAGGGTACGAGACTTCAGGATCACCTTTGCGCTTTATGTTAAGAAGATCTTCATTAGTTGAGTGTGTTAGTGTGTTACACGGAACCGGTGTTTACAAATCGTCGATTTTTTTTTTTTAATTCGTCAATATGTACAGCCATGTTTGTCAAAAAATCCTAAGTACACATTTTATACCATAAAGAGCTCACTGACGCTCGCATATCACAAAACATTAAACAGACAATTCACTTAGAACCCCAAATACTTATATACCTCAGGAAAAGAACATTAAAACTCGTAGCTAATCTTAAGTGACAATAATCTCCCAATTGAAAACGATCATCAGATGAAAATTTCATTGATATAAGGCATATTGCGTATGCTTAGTATGCGAGCATTAGCGAGCTCTTTATGGTATAAAATGTGTACTTAGGATTTTTTGACAAACATGGCTGCACATACTGATGGATAAAAAATTCGACGTATTGTAAACACGTTCCGTGTAGCACACTAACACACTCAACTAATGAAGATCTTCTTAACATAAAGCGCAAAGGTGATCCTAAGTCTCGTACCCTCTCTCTCGTACGTCCGATACCACTGAAACCCGGAACCCGTGTGTAATAAAAGTCATTTTGTTCGCTTGTTTTACTTATATTGATATTTTTTAATTTATTAAATCTCTTCTGACATACTGACAAGAATTTTTGCTTCTACGCGGAAGTTAACTTTTGAGATTTCGTAAGGAACGACAGTTCGATTGAATGAGACTAGATTCGGCCCTAAAAAAAAGTCGTCCCCGATATATCTTGGCCCAAACAATTTCGACACTTTTTGATGCACTGGATGAGCGTGAAATTGCCAGATAATTTTCAGATGCGCGAGCATTCATGGCCGTGCCTGTTTCATATTAAAGTCCTGGAAGATGAGTCGCATTTTCATTTACATTGTAACAGCACAAACTTTAATATTTGAAAAAGGGAACTTTATAGAATTATCAGAAATGGGAAAAAATACATGTTAGCATCATCTACTCCCAAATTGGTTGAAAATATATGACTCTTTATATTGCAGTCATTAAAACTGAGGACAAAAGATCTTTGAAATATTCCACTCTATCTGCTTATTATGTATGTAGTACAAATATATTTACTATTTAGTTATGTATCATATATTGTAAGACACAGTCGCCACTATGACATGGTTGACCGTTATGGAATATCTGTGTCACAATTGACCACGGATATGTTCCACTTGTTGTAAACACTTCCCGGTCCTTTCCACATTAATGACTTATCACCGGGTTTGTAACTAGATCAACTCGACGGGTGTCACTACTGGAGCAGGAACTGCCTACCCTTCCGGAGCACATGAGTTCACCTCCGGTTTTTAGTGGGGTTCGTGTTACTCAATCTTTAGTTTTATGTGTATGTTTTGTAAATAGTTGTTTGTCCTTTTTCTTTTGGTCATTGTGTTGTCTGTTCTTCTTCGATATACGGATTCTGATTACCCCATTGTGTTGTCTGTTCTTCTTTGATATACGGATTCTAATTACCCCATTGGTATCTTCAAACTCTTCTTTCAAGATAATAAAACAGATTTAATGTATCCAAATTTAATATCACAACTCTTACACGTGTATATTAACTGTAGAAAGTTTTAATTTGCCACAATATCAACATAGAAAAACAAAGGGTATGATACTGCACATGTCCCCAGGAAAATAATTGTATAACTATATTAATAAAGAATAGAACAGCTGTATTTAACATCGTTTTTCTGTCAAGGATGTTGGCATATAGTACAGGGTCATATCAAAATTACATTCACAACAAACGAAAAAGTTGAAAATTATTCATTGTCTGATTCAATATAATAATATTCTTTACAAATATTTCGTGACGTCTGAAAATGAAATCCTGTTTTTTTTTATTCTTCTTGTGTTGATTGCTGTCGTATTGGTTTTTAAGCATTTTCAAGTAATTTTAAGTGACATTCTGCGTCGTTAAATCTACAGTACATCAAAAGGTCAGCGATAACAACAATTTGTTCTGAAAACAGCCATCACACAGTTTCAAGGAAATAAATAAAATTTAATCCTAGTTGATGAGGTAAATTATATTTTTCCCTGTCTGATAAACACATAATAAGACGACAATTGTCTTGACTAACTGGTACGTTGACGGCTACTAGTTTATAAAAAATAGATTTTAATGACTATGGACTCGAGTAATTACACCTCACGTAGAAGAGCCTAATTGGACACAGGTATCTTTGTTGCTATAACAAATTAATGAAATTATACATTGGTGATGGTTAGATACCAATTTGATTAGTTCTCTTTAGACCTACTGGTTTAATTCTTCCCGAAGACCTTCACTTCTTAATGATTTGTAAAACCCGCCTTTTAGTTCTTCAAATCAGGAAAGCATGTTTGTTTATTATGTAAGTCAAATGATACAGCGTGGTCGAGTGGTCAAGGTAAAATGTTGGCTTCCGATCACAAACCTAACACCACTGACACAGGTTCGAGCCTCATTACTCCGCTCACGTATTATAGTTTCCAGACGTCTACCCATAGCCGAGGTATCACTGGTATGTTTATTATGTTTATCCAAGACTTCCTCTCTCAGCATGTCAGGCAGGCATGAAATAGCTGGGAATTGTTTTATGACAATAAACATAAATACCTCAAGATGGCGACAAGTTGAACTCACCGTTTTGGGGCTAGTGAAAAATTGCCTAAATAACTGTTTTATCTATAATGTGATTCCGAAAAAATCGACATGTATGATTTGTGTGATAAATTATATCATTGTTACAACTTTTAGAATGAGGAATTTAATTAGAACTTTATAATTGCAAAGGTTTTTCAATTAGATGTATTGTGAATGTGAGTACTGCTCACTGGATATTATTCGCATAAACAAACCGTATGTATCGTAATTGTTTACATAAACTTTTTCTTCTTGTAAAGTAATCAATATGGGTAATCAAAGACATGGCCGTAAATCCAGAGCTGCATCACCCAAGCGTAAGCGGGGAGAAAGTACTGATCAAAGTGAATTAAGCGACCTTAATGACATATTAAAAAGTATCTCAAAAAACTCCGATAAAATTGAATCAGCGGTAAATGTTATTCTTAAACATGAGGCTCTGCGCCACTTGATAATCAAAACCATCAAATCAGAACTATCATCTGAACTTACTCCACTTCAAAATCAGATAGATTATCTCAAGATTAAACTAGACGACCAAGAACAATACTCACGAAGAACCAATCTCAAAATCTCTGGGATAAAAGAGCAAGGTCGTGAGGAAAATACAGACGATCTAGTTTTAGATGTCATCAACAATCTTATATTAAAGCATCAAGGAGTATCACTAAACTACTCTCACATAGGGCGCACACATAGAGTAGGACCACCACCAACTACCTCCAAAAAAAACCGGCCTCGTGACATCATCATAAGGTTTATAAGTTACCGTGATAGAGACCTTGTTTTCAGGAACAAGAAAAACCTTAAATCTTTTAATCAACGTCAATCACCCGACCGTAGACTTTACGTAAATGAAGCTCTGACACAACGACGGGCATCCTTGTATAAGAAAACCAGAGATCTCTTCAGGAATAAAAAAATTAAAAACTGTTGGACACATGACGGCAAAATCCTAGTGAAATCCTTAGCTGAAAAGACCGTCCAGATAACAGATGAAAAAGATCTGGAACAATTCCTGAAGATCACAGTGGTACAGGACCCGACTACGTCCTACGTCAAACCTTCGTACAAAGATGCGCTTTCTAACGACAATTCTGTACTCAATGCGACGGCGTCTACATTTGTTTCACACGAAACTCGTGATAAATTTATTACCTCGACACCAATGCAGACTACAAACCAGAGCAAGGACATCCATTCTTAACTTTATAAATATTACTATTATTATTATTCAATGTTGTCAACTGTATTATAGTATATACTTACTCAAATTTATTTTGCTAATAACATATTTATAATTCTCAAGTAAATTCCTTTCCGGATATTACCCATAACCGGCTGGGTGATTATCACCTTGTTTATTAGTTTTGATCAGAGTCAGTTACACGTTTTCCATCATATATCAGTAACTAATAATCGTTTGGTTGCTATTTTACCTTGAGTAAAAATGTTCCATGTGATTCTCTATGTTGACATCCTATAGAGTTTGTGAAATCCCCTGTGTTTGTCTAGTCAAACCAAGTCCAATGTTCATTTAACAAATGTAAGTTCACTAGCTCCATCATCAATTATGTAATTCTACTAACACTGATGATGTTTCTAACATATCTGTATCATATCATGTATTCTGACATGAGACTCCCCTTATATATGTACATAATACTAGTCATGCATATTTACGTGCATATGTTTCATAATGTTTTCCTTATGTTTAACTTTATTTTTTATTTGTGTGTATATTTCTTCTTGGAGCTAAATGTTGTATTCTCTTGCATATTGTCATGTACCATATTTCACCGGAGTCATGTGTGTATTTTCTCATTCCATGTTCTCATGGGGACACTTAAAATTTTAAATGTGTCGTTGTTTATACATTTTGATAATGGATAAAAAAATAACTATTTTAATTTGTCCCCATGTCGTCAATCAAACTATATTATCCTTAGCATATTCTTATTTATCAGTTATCTCATTGTTATTACTATTGTGTAATGATATTCACCCTAACCCAGGGCCATTGTCAAATAATTCCAGATGCGAACTACGCAATATTTCCATAGTTAATATGAATGTCAATTCTCTTCGTAACAAAACAGAGTTGATAAGTACTGAGCTTGGTGATCACGATATTATCTGTATAACTGAATCTAGGTTAAACAATACTGTAAGTTCCTCTGATATTACCATTGATAATTTTATAAATCCAGAGGCTTTCCGTAAAGATAGGCTGACTGACAGTGGTGGTGGTATACTTATTTATATTCGTAATACATTACTAGGCAGGCGTAGACTTGATCTAGAAGTACCCGAAGTTGAATCTGTTTGTTTAGAAATTTTTGCTGATAATAGAAAATTTTTATTAGTGTGCTTATATAGACCGCCAAATGCAAGAGTGTCATTATGGGATTATATTGATAATTTATTTGACAAATGTGTTGATTCAGGTATAAGTAATTGTGTTTTTCTTGGTGATATCAATGTTGACCTTTTTACAATTGGCAATAACCACAAGTTTACACGTTCTTGTCAAAGGTTAGGCCTAGAAAATGTGATACATGAACCTACTAGAATTACTAGTTCGTCTTCCACTCTAATTGATCCTATACTGGTCAATAATTATGATATAGTTAGAGATAGCTATGTACTTCCAAACTTCTGTAGTGACCATTGTCCCTCCATTATTGAGATTAATTTTTCTGTTACTAGAGAAAAGTCTTATTTAAAGACAATATGGGATTATGATAATGCAAATTATATTGCCATCAACCAGCACTTGCAAAATACTGATTGGGATATGAAATTTGGAGATTCAGATAATGTTAATACCATAAATGAAGTTATTAACTTGGAGCTTAACTCTGCTATGAATACTTACATTCCAAAAAAGATAATACGTGTTCGACCTCGGGATAAACCTTGGATAAATAGTGAAACTAAGTGTAAAATTAGAAAAAGGAACCGGGTGCATAAAAAGGCAAAATTTCGAAATCTAGCAAGTGACTGGGAAAATTTTCGCAGAATACGCAATGAGATAATTGATATGATTAGGGAAGCCAAAAAACAATATATTATAAAATTACAAAATTCACTGATTGACAAGTCTATTCCACCTGGTAAATGGTGGCGAATTGCAAAGAGTGTCTCAAAATTTAAAAGTACTAATACTACAAATACTCCTATTAAGGTAAATGGTGATATTTTTTTCCATCCTGTAGACAAAGCCAATTCTATTAATAACTATTTTACATCAGTATCTAACATAGATTCTGAACCTGATCTTCCTGATGTACCCCCACTTGCACCTTGTGAGCTGTCTGGTATTGTCATTAATGAACAAGAGGTATATGATCAGTTTCAAATTTTAAATATTTCTAAGCCGGCTGGTCCTGATAACCTTCCGCCTAAATTTTTGAAAGCTGTTTTCCAGTCATTAGTTAAACCACTGACTATTTTATTTCAAAAAAGCTTAAATTTTGGTGTGGTGCCTGGTGACTGGAAACTAGCCAATGTTTCCCCTATTTACAAAGGTAAAGGTGGTAGTGATAATGTAGCTAATTATAGACCAATATCTGTTACTAATTGTTTTATTAAGATATTGGAAAAAATTATATTTAAACACCTTCACAACTACTTGTTAAGATATAATATACTATCGGATGATCAGTCTGGATTTAGACATAGAGATTCCACTATAAACCAGTTATTGGTAATTTATGATGTCATTATGAAAAATTTAGATATTGGCAAAGATGTTAGGTTTATTTTTTGTGACATATCAAAAGCATTTGATCGTGTCTGGCATCGTGGTCTATTGTACAAACTTAGAAAATATGGAATTAAGGGTAACTTATTGACTTGGTTTGGTAGTTATCTTTCTGACCGTAAGCAGCGAGTCTGCATGAATGGATACTACTCTACTTGGAATTCCATTAATGCTGGCGTTCCTCAAGGCTCCATACTGGGACCTCTTTTATTTTTATTATTTATTAATGATATTGTTGATGTCGTTTCCAATAGCATGAAACTATTTGCTGACGATACATCCCTTTATTGTATTGTTGATGATCAGAATGAAACTGCTGAATCCCTGAATTCTGATTTGAATAGCCTTAGTACTTGGGCATCTGATTGGTGTGTTAATTTCAATGCCTCAAAAACTAAGCCTATGCTGTTTACTAGAAAACATGATGTTAATATTCCCCCTTTATATATGAATGATGATGTCCTTGAAGATGTACTTAAACATAAACATCTTGGCATACATTTTTGTCCTAATGGCACCTGGAAAGATCATATAAATGAAATTTATAAAAAAGCTTGCTCTCGTCTTAATATTTTGCGCATGATGAAACATAATCTTGATAGGAACTCACTAGAAAAGCTTTATTTTGGTTTTATAAGACCTACACTAGAATACGGAAGTGTAGTTTGGGATAATTGCACAAGAGAACAGTCTGATCTTATTGAATCAGTGCAATACGAATCAGCCAGAATTGTTACAGGTCTTCGAAAGGGTACCTCTAGGGTTAAGTTGTATGGCGAATTAGGGTGGGACTCCTTGCAAAACAGACGTAAGAAGCAAAAACTTATTCTAATGTTCAAAGCTCTGGAAGGAGAGCTACCCAACTATATAACAAATAATATTATTTCTTATATTAATATTGAACCTAACTACATGGTTAGAAACCCCAGATTATTCACCCCTCCCCAATGCCGCACCCAGTCATATAAGGATAGTTTTTTTCCAACTGTTCTGGATTTATGGAACAAACTAGATAATGATACTAGGAACATTCAGTCATTATCTTCATTCAAGATTAAACTTAATAAAGATGTTGATAAATCTCCTAGCTTCTACTCTATTGGTTCTCGCAGCTTAAATATTTGGCATTGCCAACTTCGAAATGAAGCAAGCAGCTTAAATCACCACTTGTTTCAGTCTCATCTGTCCGACAGCTCCCAGTGTGCCTGTGGGGATGCAATTGAAAATAATTTCCATTATTTTTATGTTTGTCCATTGTTCATAAGACACAGAATACAACTGTTTAATTCTCTAAGAAAGTTTCAAGATGTTCTAAATTTGGATATATTATTGAAAGGCTCACCAATCCTTACTGTAGAGGAGAATACTGAGATATTCGATGCTGTTCACCATTTCATTATTGGTAGTAGAAGATTCACATGATTCAATAAATTTTCCTTTTCTTTGTATCTGGTCATATAACATTGAAAAGTCTTCCTATATATACATGTAGCTCCAAATCTTTAAATTTTTCAGCTTAATTAATAGTTGTAAATCTTTCAATTATACAGGTCTCTCTTCCCCCTCCCCCCTTTTACTCAATCACAATCACTATTTTGTTTAGATATTTCCCCCCTTATTTACTTATTTGTCTCTTCTTCCTCCATCTCTCCCAAATTCCCTTTATTCAATCATAAATATATATACTGAAAAAGAGTTAATTCATATTGATATGGTGGACCTCACATAATTAGTGATTTTGATTTCATAATTTCAGTTTACATGTTGTATATATTGTGTATTAAATGTAAGTTCAGTCTATCCATCATTCTATGCCAATTCATCATCATTAATATTATAAATAATAATAGCTTAAATATAAAGCCATAATTTGGCTATTCCAAATTATATCATACCTATTAAAAAAAGAAGAAAATTTTTTTTTTTTTTTTTTTTGTATGATCCTGCTATTAATATACATATTATATCATACCTATTAACAAAAAAAAAAAAAAAAAGAAAGGGAAAAATCTTTTTTGATTTGTTTGTATGATTCTGCTATTAATATACATGTGTTTATGCTTGGTAATTAAGATGAATTGCATGTATACATGATGGGTAGATTGATCTATGTCTTATGTAAATTGTGTTCAAATTGTTCCATCTTGTTGTTGGAGAGGATTTGTATAGGCATAGCCTGTTATCCAATCCTATTGATTTATCAATAAAATATTTGAAATGAAATAAATACCTCAACCAAAAATTAGTCATATTTAGAACGGCTACATGGTCATTGTGTACTATTTAGAACAGCTACATGGTCATTGTGTACTATTTAGAACGGCTACATGGCCATTGTGTACTATTTAGAGCGGCTACATGACCATTGTGTACTATTTAGAACGACTACATGGCCATTGTGTACTATTTAGAACGGCTACATGGCCATTGTGTACTATTTAGAACGGCTACATGGCCATTGTGTACTATTTAGAACGACTACATGGCCATTGTGTACTATTTAGAACGGCTACATGGCCATTGTGTACTAATTTGAACGGCTACATAGCCATTGTGTACTATTTAGAACGACAACATGGCCATTGTGTACTAATTAGAACGGCTACATGGCCATTGTGTACTACAGTCGACTCTCATTGTCTCGAATTCGGTTGAGTCGAATTTACGGTTGAGTCGAATTTTTATCGAAGTCCCGAACTTCGTTGTGTATATATATATGTAATTTGACTCCTGTTGAGTCGAATTCGGATGAGTCGAATTTTCGGTTGTCTCGAATAAAAGTTTTGGTCCCGAGATGTAGAAAGCCATATTATTTACATTCGTTAAGTCAAATTTACCTGTCAAAACATGTGTATTACCTTAGGATTAAAATCGGATCACAGGTGAAACATCCGGTCATTGAATTTGACATTTTTACCTTAGGCTATTTCACAATCTGTCAAATTAATAAATTAATTAGTGATAATATTTGAATTGGCTTGGTATTATGACACAGGTTAGGTGTGTACAATCAAAAATTATCGATTCATAATAAGTGCGCTTGGGTCGGCATACATCAATGATTATGAAAAGTACACAACGGAAGCGTTTTATCTATTGAATTATTTGTCGGAAATTAATTTTCATCAAAGAAGATGTATAATTTCTCAATTTTGAGAGATTTGAGAAAATGTTACTCTTAATTAACCATTGTGTACTATTTAGAACGGCTACATGGCCATTGTGTACTATTTAGAACGACTACATGGCCATTGTGTACTATTTAGAACGGCTACATGGCCATTGTGTACTAATTTGAACGGCTACATAGCCATTGTGTACTATTTAGAACGACAACATGGCCATTGTGTACTAATTAGAACGGCTACATGGCCATTGTGTACTACATATTTAGAACGGCTACATGGCCATTGTGTACTATTTAGAACGGCTACATGGCCATTGTGTACTATTTAGAACGACTACATGGCCATCGTGTACTATTTCCTGAACCCGCATGCTATAAATGTTTTATTATACCGAATGAAACCAAGAAAACACATACATGTAAAATACTGCTGGCAAACATATTTTAAGTCCATTGGAACGTTGTCTCGGACATTTAAAAACCACATCCACAAAAACATTGTAACAGTCGCTTGCAAGTGATGCGTTCTGACAATCGGCAAACCTCGGGTGAGTCCGCTTCGCTTCCTCAATACCTCGGCTGTAATACGGTATTTGATATGCGTCTACGCGTCACATTTCTTCGCCGGAAGACCGTATCACTTCAATCAAACATTGCGCACCGCGAATAAGTTCTAAAATGGCGACAATAGATGAGTGTATAGAGTTTGTTTTGAAAAATATTGGTCTTTGATGAAGGTACGGAATCAGCCGACATTGCGACGAACGAAAATATATTATTATTGGACGAATATTCGAAAGTGAAATTATTTTAATACCTCTTTCATTGAAGATTTCCGAAAGTAGTTCCAATGGGAGCTATCGTAATACGGACGAGGTTTGATGAAGGTACGGAATCAGCCGAAGTTGCGACGAGTGGCGTTCTGAGTGCCAGTGACGTTTTCTTGTCAAAGAACGATAACTCTGGCGGGAAAACCCGCGAGGCTTCCGAAGGGGTGGAATATGATATTTATTTCACGGAATATGATTTTTGTCCTGTGTGATCACGTGTTCTGATTTTTACCCATTGTCCAATCAAATTAATCTATTTATGGTTATTAATATATGAGGTATAATAATAATGTTTATTATTACATACTCATATAGAGATCTTGAATTTGATTTGTCTAAAGAACGTCACATGACATTTGACATTCCGTTCGATCAACCGCTGGACGTTTATAGGTCGCATGGTTATATCAAACGTACGTGATAATTGTATATCACGTCACGATTTCATACTTCATTGTGAAATTAAGTACAGGCGTACTGAATATGGGTCATCACTTGGTATCTGTTGTCAGATATGAACTAGACCAAATAATTATGGAACTGTGTAGGATATTCGATGTAATAAAACAACTATCAACCTTGTAACGTGTGATATGACGGATTGTCTCCCCTCGAAAGTTTATGCCACCCTCGGGTGACATAATTTTTCTCGGGGAGACAATCCGTCATATCACACTCTTACAAGGTTGATAATTGTATATTATCAGAACTTTTAGACTACTAAAAATGTTCTGCTGTTTGTCTCATTTAGTATGTCAACTTACACTTAATAATTTTTTCTTTAGTTTTGATTAATTATATTACTATTAAAATAATATGGATTAGGCACAGCCTACAGGCGAGCATCGCATCTACGCATAGACATGTACATGTATTTTACTAGTCTATGATTATGAGTCCACATTTTTTCTTATTTTATTTTTTATTTTTGAAACTTCAAGTGACTGTGAAGAGTCAAACGTCTTTCATTTAAAAAAGTATCCTTTTCATCCGGGGGTCGTGCACAGGCCCTCTGGGTCGTGTTGTTCGTGTGTGTTTATGTACATGTTTTGTAAAATAAATGATGAAAATTCATAACGTTAAATTTTGACATGATTATTTGTAAAAATGTGGTTCAAAGTCCACAGAAATGTCAATGATATAAGAAAACAAATAATAGCTTTCATAAAGAAACATATAATCATCCTTTTCACGCACAAATCAATTCATAACTTCGACAGAAAAGGCATAAAATATCGAATGTCTTACCCCCGCTGATCCACTTCTCTTGTTGTAAACAAACAATTTTGATCGGACCAATCGGCAGTTGATCAAAATGAAACAAGTAAGAGAAACCAGCTACCTCACGATCCTACGACCAACACTGGAATACGCAGCAATGGTTTGTGATCCCACCACCTAAATCCCGATACAGACATTAGAAAATGTACAAAGAAGAGCTGCCCGCTTCGTCATAAATGATTACACCAGCAGAACACAAGGATGCGTGACAAGCATGTTAACATCACTTGAGTGGCAGACTTTAGAACAACGGAGGAGGATAAGCAGACTCGTTATGATGTATAAGATCCAGCATCAACTCTTGGACATCGACCGAGACTTATACCTCAGACCTGGTGACAGCAGAACCAGAGTCAACATAGGTTCTTCCAGGAGTGGTCCAATTATGACACTCTCAGAAACTCCTTCCAAAGAACAGCACGGGAATGGAACCACCTACCAGACACCACAGTTGGGGCCAGCTCCATAGAGGAGTTCAGGGTTAACCTCCAACAACAGGTTAGCCACGCCAACCAGTGTAAATAGTTTTAACTGTGTCATAGTGAAGTGTTTAGTTGTACATAGTCTTGGGGACATCAGCTGTGTGTGCCTGGCATGCCTAGTCCCGCAGAACTTAAAACAGTCGGCGACGACTCATGTTCTACACTGGAAGAAGAAGAAGATACAATGCGGTTGTACGTGTGTGTATGATTTGTTGATTGCGTTTTCAAAATTTCTTACAGAAAGACATGTACATATTAGACAACAGTCTGAGTCAGTGGGTCTTTCATGTCCGAACCTCAATCTGTCCATCCTAGATATATTTAAGAGCATGATTTAATGTAGCTGCGGAACAATAGCTCTTTAGGTCCTTGTGAAATTTTCTGATTGGGCGGACCCCGAAAAAAACAAAAATGACCTAAATATCTACGGTTCTGCAGCTAGGGGTTAAATCTCATTAATATAATGCCTACCCATATTTGAATAACAATAAAGTATGGCCGGCATGAATTATTTCGATTCTAATAGGACAAATACGGTAATTTTAAAATTCGAGGCGGTCAAGGTGATCAATCTTCTACGGAATTTTAAAAATGGTAAAATTGGGAATTAAGAGATGGATAGCGAAATTGTGGTTGAAACTGTGCCTTAAAATACCGAAAAGAAATTTATTGACAAGGTTCAATATAAATTTTATTACAAATAAACAACTTTAAATGATTAATAACGAAATTACCAGTTGAACGCAGGAAAACATGGAGACAGTGACGAAAGGTAAACAAAGCCGTGTTTATAAGAGTTTAATTATGATAAGACTTGATTAGGTTTTTATCTAATTTTAACTTCATTTATTTCAACAATTTTTAGATAAACAATAATAGAAAATCGCTAACCATGAAGAATTTTTTCTGAAAATAGTCTGCTTTTTCTTAGCGCAGCGCGCATGTGTGGCCTACATTTGATTGTTATTCAAATATGCCTTTATTTGTATATAGACTATATATACCGAATACGGGACGTCATATTAGAATTTGATATTCAAAATCTACGATTAGTTATGTATTATTAGGAATATCAGTAATTATGGTGGCACATGCCAGATTTTAGGGGCATTTGGGAGCCCCTGCTAATATATTTCAAACTTTGAAGTCATGTTATGTCCGAAATATGTTCTTTTTTGGTAAAAAAAAATAATGAAAAGGCTGCTGGTAATCGCTCTTATAATTTTTGTCCATGTTCTACTCGTTTACTGCCTATAAAATATAAGTTAACTTAAACCGTTTATAGTACTAACTCCATAAATGGCCATATATTGTCGATTTGTAGGCCTAAAGCTGCAAACTAGGCGTATCGCAGAAAAATGCAACGTTTTTTGCACGGAAGGGCGCTTGATAGGTAGATTTAGAATTAAAGAGAAAATCATAGATATGCTGTTAAGATAGCAATTACCTTTAACGCTTTCACTGATTTAAAGCAGTTTTCTTTTATATTTTTTTCCCGCTCTTTTCGTCATTGTGTCTTGTAAAGCTAGATCATAGCAAACGATATTTTTGCATCACACAAACGACAAGACTTTGAATGTTTTTTTCTGTCTCATGTGTACAAAATGGCAACTGAATCAATATTGTTTTTAAAAAAATCATCTTTATATTCCTTTTTTTTCTTTGTTTTGAAACCATGAGCGACATGATCAGCTTTAGGGGAGAAACAAGAAGGTCTAACGATTGTCCATTTTTTAAATAAATTAATCGTTTCATGTAAAGAAGATGTACGGTTTCCTTTCTATTTTGGGGGGGGGGGGGTATTTTTAAACTGGATAGTTATTTTTTATTCAAATTAAAAGGCTGTTTCCTGTACTTCACTCTGTAATGATCATTTATCTAACCTTAAGTATGTATTCTATAGAAATACATCTATTTTGCTAATAGATACAACCTATGTGATACAAGATGCCGTACTTTAGTCGGAACTAACTTTCGTGACGTCATAGGTTTGGAATGCGAGAAAACCCCTGTGACGTCTTTGTAAACATTGAGGTATCTCCGTCAGGAAAATCGCAACGTACTCTTGATTTATCTTACTAATTTCAAATATTAAAGACATTCTTTTCACATTGCTGGGAACTGCACCGTTCAATACATAAACAATTATTCGGCAACCAACTGTAAATCGCCACCAACTTGAGAAACGCAGGGCATTACTTACTTACTTACTTACTTACTTACTAATGATTGTTTACTCTGACAGTGACAGCGATCATCAATCAGTCGGGAAGCCACGCACAGATTCCGTACCTCCAACAATGCAAAGTCAAATCCCGAAATCAAGGGACGTAACTCTATTTTTTTTTAGACATGACGCTTTACAAGTGAGCTGCCATGCATTGTTTACGTCGACACCCCATGTGTTTTTACTCAATATCTTCATAAATAAAACTGAAAGAAGTATTCATTTTTATTGAATCCATTTTTTAAATAAAATTGTAACGTGACTGACGCGTGAATACGTGTATTTATGATATCGTTTGCTTGAAATCAACGTTGGAACTCGGGATACCGCTGCTGATGAAATGTTGTAAAAAAAAATGGCGCTAAAAATAGACTCTTTAACTAAGTGGAACAATTGCATCCCATTGGCTGTTTATTAATAAATTTGGTAAAAATAGCTAGAATCACGTATTACAGTATGGATTATTTGCATATTTCCCCATCATTCGTCACTAGAATTCCATATTTGGATGTAAACAAGAAGCACAATATTTCGAGATTCTAACCAAATATTTCTGTTTTTTTTCATAGATTGATCGATCTATTAGGATGAAAATGTGACTGTTTCTGTTTAAACACGAAAGAACCACTTTACCAATCATAGTCACACATATATAGAGTCATTTTATTCCATTTTTAACAACAAATCTTTCATTTTCGTTGACTCGTTCCATGGCATTTATGGACATGTCAAAATATTGACATAATTAATAAATACATTTTAGAAATAAAAAGGTCTGCATTATAATGTATGATCTTGTCATGCAGAGAATGGTGAAAGATTATGTTAAATTCACTCTAGATTAACATGGCATAGCATAAGGCTACATATTTAGTTCATGTCAAGTATTTACACCCCCCACCCCTTTTTTTTCATTTTCAGTCTGTTTTCCTGAAATAATTATTGATGTGTGTACATGCTACTTTTCAGTGTCAATGGTATTGACAACCTACAGTTTTAGTTAGTTTTAGATCATTGTAGGTAGATATATATATACAGACTGGACATGGGATGTTTATTTTTTTTTTACAAGAAGAGTCTGAAGATACCAAAGGGGCAAAGTTACAGATTCTATTAAATAAAATGGATGTTTATTTTCTGTTAGTTTCAGATTCTATGAGTATAAATGCAAAGTTTCCTGTGATGTTTATTGGTTGAATATTTGAATAAATAAAAATAAGAATATATGATAAGTCTTATATATATATTCATACAGGTTTGAAAATCAATATATGTTTTTTTTCTTCTAAATTATCCATGAAGTAAAAAAAAATGGACCAGCATTCCAATTATTTTTAAAGTACATCATCAAACAAATGCCATGAGTTTTCAAGACACCTTGTGTCATAAATTATAATAAAGTCATTCAGAAAAGAACTTTTTGATTGTGTAATTTGTGTAATTTGTGAAACTTCATCTGAAAGTCAAAAGGTTTATTTCAATTTCAATTGAAAACCAGGACTTGTCTTAAACATTTCAAGAACGAATTAAATTTCTGTAAAGAATTTGGCTCAGAAGATAAATTATATTGTTATAACAGTTGTAACACATTTTCTAGGTCAGAAAGTGGAGCTGAAACAAAATCTCAAACTTTTCAATTTCTTATAGATATATTGAATCAGAACCAAGTTGTTGAACAAGTTTCTACAGACATTTAGACCTGTATACACTCCAACATGTTGTTGAATTTGTTATTCATACTTTTTTTTAGATGAAAAGGTACTTATGTTGCCTGTTGTTTATGAGAAATATAATTATCTTTTATCTATGAATATTAATGCCGAAATTTATAAATTTTCTTTTACAGAAAAGAATTTTTCAAAATGTGCCCATTTATTAACTTTTTTCCAGTCATTGGAACAAATAAAATAATTTTTTTAACTTCAATTTTAAACAATATTAACCAATACTTGGTTATTTTGCCAACAGAAAACATATTCATTCTATTCTAGTCATTTAATTTACTTAGTGAAATTTGGAATTCTGGTTTGTCCTTTCATGTGAATGCAAGTGTTCTGTATATGTCTTAAAATTATGTGAATGGTAGTCATTCAATATGCTCTTTTATGTGAATGCTAGTTATTCTGTATGTGTCTTTTATGTGAATGTTAGTCATTTTGTGTCTGTCTTTTATGTGAATGCTATAGTCATTCTGTTTGTGAATGTCATGGTGGAAAAATTATTGCAATCTAAGTATCCATATTTGTAAATGCTGGTAGTTTTGTGAATGTCCTGGAGAAAGAATTATTGCAAACTAAGTACCCATATTTGTAAATGCTGGTCATTTTGTGAATGTCCTGGAGAAAGAATTATTGCAACCTAAGTACTCATATTTGTAAGTGCTGGTCATTTTGTGAATGTCAAGGGGAAAGAATTATTACAACTTAACCATCAGTATATGTTATAAAAACTAGTTTGTAGTTGTGTCAAACACATGAATATTCCAAATACATTGATATTGACATTGTGAGATAAACATAAAACTTGGTAGCTTTCATTCAGATAATGAAATTTCCTAATTCCAAGAAAAATATTTGCTTACACCTTTTTTTAAAAAATTTGCCTCGATATAATAGGAAGGGTTAAGATATCTGAATACTATTTTGTATGCCCCTTTTTGTCTCAAGCTTTCACTTTTTTTTTTAGATTTTTAAAAATTTATTAATTTTTTTACATGTTTTTTTTTATAATATTTTCATATTTTTTCAATTCACTTAATTTTTGTTTACATGCTTTTATTTTTTCCACACATTTATTTCTTTCTATTTATCTTGTACCTGTTACAAAGTATTGAAATTAAATTAAATTGAAATTATCCCCTGTGCAAGTCTAGTATCATAGATGATTTTTTTTTTAATTTGAAGTGATGATAAATAGTAATTCCCCAGTCTAAATTACAAAATGCACAATGTCTAAAACAATATTGCAATAAAATTATTTCAATTAAACTGAAAAATACGGTATTAATACAAGAAAATTAAAAAAAGACATAAAAATAGACAACCCTTTCCCAAATATCCTCTTTCGGATGTACGCTTATGTGTCGTTTATTGTTGATGTTAAGAAATACCACCGATGTGTTCCGAAAGACAATGAATTTCGATGTTTGGCAAATGGTCGATCCGATCAAGGTGGGTGTAGGGCTAAGTGGAACAATTGCATCCCACAAGACATTGACACTAGTTGTCGGTATGACAATGATCCTAGATGATTTCCTCAGGCAATGTATGTTACAGAAAGCCATCATATTGTTTTAATTAAATTTTCTCTTTTAAATAGAACCACCTTGACATTTGTTTTGAAATTGAGTCCACTTCAAGTAGCAAAATTCGATGTTTGTACACAATATAAATAAAAACTGAAGTGATACAATAATTTTCTATTTATCCATAGACATCTTCCATATATTTTAATTGATTTCAAGCATAAATATTTATTGTAAACCGACGTATTTTAAGCGAAGGGTTGAACGTCATTTTTCATCAAAAATGAAGCGAAAGTCACGTGACTGGGACTTGACTTTGGAGCTCTCCTGTCACGCTGGCTGTCCTACTGAATGAATGACGTGACGTAACAATACTTGTGTGACGTAAACTATAGAAATCGTGTGACGACAGCTTTTTTAGGGGTGAAACAAGAAGGTCTAGCGATTGTCAATTTTTAAATAAATTAATCGTTTCATGTAAAGAAGCTGTACGGATTCCTTTTTTTTTTTTGGTTATTTTTAAACTGGATAGTTATTTTTTATTCTAATTAATAGGCTATTTCCGGTGATTCACTCCGATTGTACATTCTATGCTGAAATTTAAAAACCACTTCCGGTTGGTATTGTTCGTATATATTCATCTCCTTACACACATGTTGCTGTTTAGCTCGCATCTTGCGATGCTCGCTAATAATATAACAAATATTCTATGTGACTGTGGTCAATATACAAGAACATTTTCCCTCGGTACCTTGAATTGCATGGATGTGTTATATTACACTCCGCCGTTGGCGTCAGGCAATATAACACTTACATGCAATTCAAGATACCTCGGGAAAATATTCTTGTATTACGTTTTTATTTTCCCTATTTGTCTTTGTTAGCGCAGGCGGTCACTATTTTCGTATATGGACCGGTAGTATATGGACCGGCCAGGTACCTGCATTATTATTTTAGATAAAAAGTATGATATAGCAAATAGTTCATGTCACTTCGGGTTCCTGATCCTGACCGGTCCGTCACCAAAAATATATTATATGGACCGAAGCTTCTGAGGTCCATATACTGCCATATGACCCTCAGTGCCATGAACTATTTGCTATATATTGACCACCATCACATGGAATATTTGTATAATATTAAAATAAATCCACATCTAATTAAAGATCAATTTTAAACAAAGCCAAATCATATGCAAGAGTACTGTGACCCCTAATAATCTATCTAATGTACGTGCATGAATAGTGCAGGAAACGGGAGACAACCAGTTTTCTAATCAATTATCTAATAAAGAAAGTTTTATAAAAAAAAGATATGGATTTTGTACAATCCACTCGGGTATTACATCAAGTCGGACATGGAATAATAATTATTTCCTTCGAGTTACATAACTGTCGCCCAACACATTAGAGCTTGTGTTGTAATGTTTGATGTTTTTCGACTTTAAATAAAGCGTATTGTATTGTATTGTATTGTATTGTATACAGAATAAATATGGACATTTATAGTATGGAAAATTGACAACTAGAATCCTTAGCAGTTCACGGATGTTAACCTTAAATGTTCTCTACAATAATAGACTTAAATATAAGTAAGCTCCCGAATGACTACGAATAAATTTAGCATTGAAAGCTCTATGATGAATGAAATATTTGTAAATTCTTAAATTTGTGGGTAAAGAATCCTTAATAAAATAACCAAAGTATATACAGGTTAGAATTCTTATTTAAAAAAAAGAAGAATATAATGAATTCGGATCAGAGCAAGTCCCAAGATAGTCCAGTCAATCTATGGAAAAAAATTGCCAAACCTCAAACTATTTGCAAAAGAATTAAACTCTGGATTTTCTTGTGTCAAAATGTCTTCCTAATACCATATCAAAAGTCTAGAAAAATCTAGATGGGGAAAAATATTTGCTTCGTGAGATTTTCTACAGCCCTCTCACTACTTCAGCATACATATTTTTGTAACATATACAGTTGTAAATGTGGCAAATAGAGCATTCAGTGAGAGTGTAGTCATATAAATAATGCATCAAACTAATGAGAGGAGTTTTATCTTTCAAATTGATAAAATAAAATACAGGTCTACTTTGTGTGTCTTCTCTATTTAATCCAATAATGTACTAGTAATAAATAGGTGTTGTAATATGTAGAAAAAAAAGTTCATTGTGCAATATGTCATTTTTAATCAAACAATTGAATAAGACAAATCACAACATAGTAACATTTAAAATGCTATAGTGCCAATAATATTGATGATTTACATATATGTATATCAAATGAGAATTTTGGATGATTAGAATTTCCCTTTTCTCTCATTTTTTCGATTTTTCTTGTTTACAGAAAAGAAAATATATAAAATATAGAAATTATGATGCAACTTAATGTTGTTGGTTATAGATAATATCAAGAAGTCTATTTGGAATAACATGGTGCTGATCTATATTCCAAGTAGGAAAAATTCCAAACGAAAATGCAGAGATTTCTTGTGTTCTGTCTCGAAGACAAAAATGGGGGAAAACATAGTCATGATAGATATAAAATGTTTCATAAGTAAACTATTGATGTTTTTTTTTAGATAAAAACCTATTTACTGCTTGATAATTTGTGCAAAATGGAAGATTTTCAGTTTTTCAAAATTGTACATATTACTTAACATACTGACTTGACTATCCAAATTAAAAAAAAAAGAGTAAAATCTTACCTAGCAAGATAGTGTTATCCTATTTTGGTTTTATAACATGGCCAAAAAACTTTAATTTTTGAATAGAAGTACATTTGTATATTAGAAATAGTAGCAGTAACCTATAAAAAAGTATTGATGTAGCAGTAATGAATAACGTCTACTGAAGTTATAATACACATTCAGCATTTAAAATCAATGAAATTGTTAAAACGTATAAGAACATGTAGCAATAGTCAATACTGATATGTTGCTGATCAAATAGTCCTAATTACAAATCTTCAGTCATGTCTGTGTCTGTTACATTTTTCAAGTTTGAATTTGAGCAACTAATACCTTTACAGTCTCCACATCCAACTGTTCTTATAGGAACAGGTTGACCGTTCACACTTTCCCACCCCATTCTAGAGGGCTGATATGATCTGTTGTTACTACCCACTCTTGTAGTTGCAGATAAGCATGTTTGCTGTGGTAACTCGCTGCTGCAGGTGTAGGGGACACGGTATGGACTTGCAGAAAGACTGTGTTCTGCATAGCTTTTCTTGTATCTTAATAAATTAAGCTCCTCATAAATGATGCCCCCATACAAAGATGCAAAAACTTCCTCACCAGATTTAGCCGATTTTGGTTATCCTGTTTAGGACCTTTGGTTATCCTGTTTAGGACCTTTAGTTATTCTGTTTAGGACCTTTGGTTATCCTGTTTACGACCTTTAGTTATTCTGTTTAGGACCTTTGGTTATCCTGTTTAGGACCTTTAGTTATCCTGTTTAGGACCTTTGGTTATCCTGTTTAGGACCTTTAGTTATCCTGTTTAGGACTTTTAGTTATCCTGTTTAGGACCTTTGGTTATCCTGTTTAGGACCTTTAGTTATCCTGTTTAGGACCTTTGGTTATCCTATTTAGGACCTTTAGTTATCCTGTTTAGGACCTTTAGTTATCCTGTTTAGGACCTTTGGTTATCCTGTTTAGGACCTTTAGTTATCCTGTTAAGGACCTTTAGTTATCCTGTTTAGGACCTTTAGTTATCCTGTTTAGGACCTTTGGTTATCCTGTTTAGGATCTTTAGTTATCCTGTTTAGGACCTTTGCTTTTATTGTTCCCAAAACTATAAATTATTTGGCTTTCCAATCTATCGATTTAAAGCGTATACCTGATGAAGGCTATTCCAGAAATGTGACGTGAGCACTAAATTTTATATCTGTGTTTTTATTTTAACTATTCATCCTGAGATACATTAGGATTCATGAACATCATAGCATGCTCCTTAGCGCGAATGTCATTTAGAATCTCTTGAAAAGCGGTTGATTTTTCTATTCCAAACATTTGAGAGGTCGTGTCACAGCCAGCAATAGCATGAACAAATGGCATTAAATGGCATGCGTCCAGTCCAAGTGTTGGTATTGTCTTACGGATACCCCATATTTCCCATGTTGTAGAGCATGATCCCATTGATTTGAAATATATATCGTTTGGTTTGAATCAAGATCAAAATGGAAAAGCAGAAGTATTAACAGATCAGTATCTTCGCCAAGAAGAAGCGATGGATTGTTGACAGCACTTTCAACTGTAGTTTTGATTCGGTGATTATCTACATCACATCTATCCAAATGAGCTTGAAGTTAAGGATACTACTGTTACTCAAAAGTTTGCTTCATACCTTGACCTTCACCTTGAGATCGACAACGGAGGAAGATTAAAAAACAAAGCTCTACGACAAATGCGATTACTTCACTTTTCCAATAGTCAACTTCCCCTTCATCAGTAGCAATATTCCAGTGTATGGGGTTTACATTTCTCAACTCATACGTTATCTTAGAGCTTGTGCTAAGTACAGTGATTTTCTGGACAGACCTCAGCTGCTGACTCAAAAGCTACTTAAACAAGGCTATGTTGCTCCTAGATTGAAGTCATCGCTACAAACATTATATGGTCGTCATCATAATCTGGTTGACCGCTACGAATTATCAATATCTCAAATGACAATGGATCTTTTACTCTTTATGTAGATGTTTTCTTTCCTCTGTCACTACCAAGACTTTTACCTGACTTGACTGTATATATGAGTAACACAGGGGGTATCTTATAAGAAGCAGGAACTGCGTACCCTTCGCGAGCACCTGAGTTCACACCCGGTTTTTTGGTGGGGTCCGTGTTGCACATCTTTTTTTCTTTTTTTGTGTGTTGTCCTATTATGTGTCTTTACGTTCTGAGTTTCGTTTTGTGATGTCCGGTACGATTTCCGCATACAATGATGTTCGGTTTCATCTTTACCTCCAGTTGTTTGTAGGAGGGTTCAAGTCTTATTTACGTTATTTGTGTTTGCTTGCTCATAATGGTGTCCAACACACATTGTGTTGTGTTTTTCTTCTTCGTCTTGTTTGCCCTATGTTGCCAGTGTCTCTGGATTGTCCATTTTTGACTCCCCTTTGGTGTTCTCTAAAGTTTATTTGACAATTAAGACATCTGCATCACCTGAAGCATGTATTGTTAAACATCCCTATTCGAATAAATTTTGACTTAGCATGTTAATAACGTTTTGTTTATTTTCCGAATATGCTAGGAATAGTTCCATCTTTGACTTGAATGGTGTATATTCAGTAAGTAACACTTTATCCCCAACTGATGTTCCTGCTCGCCTTAGATGTGTAATATCCCTAGACTATATCTACTGTGGTGTGTGGTAAAATCGTTATTTCTATGTGTGTTGATATTTGTTTCATGCGCTATTTTTCACATTTTTTACTCCTGTATATAGATGTTTTGCTTTTTCGTCAATTTTTCCATTGCAAAATTGTATTCAAGTTTGCTCTTCTTTAAAATCTATTCTAAAGATCACTATCTTCTGTTTTGTTGAAAAGTCTTTATTTCTATGTGTTTCTTTCCCGAACGGCTTTCCATACATTTTTTCACCTAAAAGTATCGATTAAGGTTTCTTGTTATATTATATATTTTTCACAAATAATATTGATTGTCTGACTATTTTTTGTATTTCATTGTATTATATGTGTGGTATACATTCAACACTGACACTTGGTGAGAACGGAGAATGATCAGTGCCAGTGGATTGATTTGTAGCAGATGAAATATCAACAAACAACGGTGGCTGTTGCAATTTTCCGAATTTGTATGACTCTAAACATTTTATAAAGTAAAATTGTAAATGTTGGATGTTAATTATTATCTTAAAGCTTATCATTACTGTTCCATCAATTGAATTTTAATATTTCTGGTTAAAAATTCGGTTGGAGCTTCTGCAATTTATGCACGAATTATCTACCTTATTTTCATATTTTTGCATATTTTGTTTTGTAAAATTCTTACTTTTCCCCTTTTTAGATTTTTCTAGACTTTTTATATGTTGAATATGTTTATGTCAAGAACTAATTACAGTTGAAATAAATTTTTTTGCAATTAGTTTGAGGTAAAACCGTAGATTGACTGGACTAAGAACTTAGAAAACATTATTTCATAAATTTAACCGTTCATAAACCCTGCCTGTCACATTTATACATATTATAGTAATTAATGTACCTGATAGGTATATTACAATGTAAGAAAAATATCAATACAATATTGTAGTTTTTTCTTCAATTTGAAAGTAAAAATATATAAAACCGTTGATACTATATGTCACACTGACATGGAAATTCTACACTGTTCATCTACAAGACAGCGAATATACAGTACATCAGTGCTTTGATATTTTTACAAAGGTGAACTCGAACTCATCATCGTGGTTACAATCGACGTGACAACTGTTATATACTATCTCATTTATTGATTAGAGTTGTTTAAAGGTCGACATATATATCTGAAACTCTTGAATTTAGTGAATACAGAAGAACCCAACATAAGTAATGTATTTTAATATTCTTGTTGTAACAATTATTTTGTGTGTTTTGCTTTACATGTCAGAATGTGTAGAAGATGTTGATGTGGTACAAGATTCATATTATGCACGGAAATATCTGATCGAAAAACTTTTAACCAATTATACAAAAAATATTCGACCAAGACATAATCAAAAAGAATTAGTAGAAGTCCGAATGGAGCCTATACTGGGATTGATTGTTGATTTTGATGAGGGTGGCGGTGTGTTTAGTTGGTACGGTGGATTTCATATGTTCTGGAGAGATGATCATATCTCGTGGAATATCACAGAATATAGTTATATAAACTCTATAACTCTTCCGATAACACAAGTATGGGTACCCAAGCCTATATTCTCAAACAGTGCTAAAAGGAGAACATTTTTTAACTTTGATAATGATTTTGACCACGAGAGGACATTTGTGAAATATTATCATAATGGAACAGCATATTTACAAACTGGAGGAATAATCGAGACATCATGTGACGCCGACATTAAATATTACCCAGCAGACGACCATGTTTGTGAAATTGAACTTTATTCTGACATTTTAGATTTGAAGTTCACTTATCCCGATCATGACCTGCGGCAGACATCGTTACAGTATTTTGAAGGGGATTCGGAGTGGGATGTGACAAATGTCAGTGCTACAATATTTATGGAGGGAATATACGAAACAATTGATTTCAAGATCCACATTAGAAGAAAACCTATGTTTCTCACCACCAGTCTAGTGCTCCCATTATTTCTCGTGAGCATTTTGAATATTTTTACATTTGTTTTACCGACTGAATCCGGAGAGAGAACTTCGTTCGCTATTACATTATTTCTAACTTTTGCTGTTGTCATGACTGTGGTGTCCGAAACTTTTCCGGCTACTGATAAATTAGGAGCCTTCACTATCTTCTTAATAATGAGAATATTAACAAGTGCTCTAACTACAATTGTCGCCATTATATCTATAGCGTTATATTTCAAAGACGATGAGACAAATACAATAAATAGCAATAATGATAGAAAGATATCGACCTTATCTCCGGATGCAAACACAAGAAGAAGTCCGAACATAAAAGATTCCGGAAAAATACGCTTTGACACAAGATCGTGGAAAGTTATATCGTATACAGTGGATAAGATTGCTGCAACATGTCTGGTAGTAGAAATTGTTATAGAATGTATTGGAATGGCAATATTTTTCGCCCTGCGATAGAATTACTAATTAATTACTGCATTTCGTTCACTGAAATCACCAAATGATCAATTTTAGTTTAGCTATTGTATGTACATATACTATATATATAATATTGGTTACTTAAAACAATTCCATAATTAGTTAATGTTTTCCTATTGTTAATATGTTGTGTTTATATGAATTTATTATTATGCTATAACTCAGTATGTTGTTATTTCAACCCTACAAACAACTTGCGCATACGAACCATCACTATCGATATTCGTGGTAGATAGTCGACATTCAACTAGAACATGTGTTTGAACGGAGGATGTTCTGTTGGTATCGTTTTGTTTTTGTCTCACGACATAAAAGGAATTCATTTAAATCATTAACAATACAACATATTGTTCAATTGGGGGGGTTAGGGTTAGGGTATTTAACGTCACTTTCAACAATATTTCAGCTATGTCGTAGAGGTCAGTTTTATTGGTGGAGGAAACCGGAGTTCCAGGAGAAATCCACCGACCTGTCGCAAGTCACTGACAAACTTTATCACATTGTTGTATCGAGAATTTGGACCATTAAAGCATTACAACATGAACAAGTGTGGCTATGTGTGTTTCACGTTACATTACAACATGAACAAGTGTGGTTATGTGTGTTTCACGTCACATTACAACATGAACTAGTGTGGTTATGTGTGTTTCACGTTACATTACAACATGAACAAGTGTGGTTATGTGTGTTTGACGTTACATTACAACATGAACAAGTGTGGTTATGTGTGTTTGACGTTACATTACAACATGAACAAGTGTGGTTATGTGTGTTTGACGTTACATTACAACATGAACAAGTGTGGTTATGTGTGTTTCACGTTACATTACAACATGAACAAGTGTGGTTATGTGTGTTTGACGTTACATTACAACATGAACAAGTGTGGTTATGTGTGTTTCACGTTACATTAAACGTTACATTAAACGATATTTAGGTTGTCAGTTTTATTTTATAACAATCGATCTGCTGCAAGTAACAGAGAAGCTTTATCATAAAGTTGTATCGAGTAATCCTCGGGCGGTAATAGAACACACAGTTTAAGTGGTGATTGTCACTGATTGTATACGTATATAAAATTCATACTACCATACGATCGAGGCTAGGCTAGGCTATGCTTATGGTGTTAACGCCACGTTCAACAATGTTTCAGTTATATAGTGGCTGTCAGTTTTATTGGTGGAGGAAACCAGAGTACCCGGAGAAAACCACCGACCAGTCGTAAGTCAATAACAAACTTTATCACATAATGTTGTATCGAGTACACTTCTTCTGAGTAGGGTTCGAACTCACAGCGTCACGACCACGACGGCTCTTGTGATCGAGGCCATGACGATCCATTGTAATATATATGAAAGCCAATAAGAAAAGTTTTGACAACCAAAGGGCAATCAGAAGCCGTAAATCGAAGAAACACAAACAATACGTTGGCGGTAAAACTTTCGAAGTGATGATGACTTCAACTTAACCACCAGGAACCCTTAGTTCAGTAGCTTATTTGTTAGTAGCAACCTCCTATCAAGGATCCTACACCAATAAAACTGACCACCACGATATAACTGTAATATTGTTGAAAGTGGCGTTAAATACCATAACATTATCCCCACTATCCAGTAAATCATAATAGGAACCACAAAAAAGGAAAAAAAAGAACAACACATACCCTCCAGCGAACTTCTGTCATGGAAAATAACTGACTGAATATGGCGCCGTCCTCACATAGTGATGCTGCGGCATTAAAATAGCACATCCTGGGTCTGTTCGCAGGTTTCGCATTGTAACAGCCCTAAATATATCGCTGGATAATGTTTATTGTTCTGTCAAGATAAAAAAGATCGCTTAAATCTAGATGCTATAGTTTTTAACTTCTTGAAATCTAAAAGGTCCCTCAACTCATTAAAACCAGTTTTATTTCAATAAAGACCGCCTTATACAGCAGAACAAAAGTGTCACACAGGGTGGACTTCTAGCTACGCTACTGCCCGACAGGGCCTATTTACATGATCTACCACACAAGAGGCGATCACTCTAATCGTTACACCATGCGGTTCCTTTATGTGCAAATTTTATAAACATATAAACATATTTATGAATTATGACAACCATGCTATAAATCTGTATTTAGTGTAAATTATCAACAGAAAACTTGATATTGTTTAATTATTCAATGTGCGTTCTATGAAATTCTTGGTTTTTTTTTACTTTACCAATAAGAATGATGGATGGCACTAAATACGTGCCGTTACATTCTATTTTGCTAGGCATTTTCCATGGAAAACGATGATTTTTCTCCATTTCAAATGTTTTTCAGTTACAATAATTTCAATCCCCATATCACATGTTATTTGTAATAGATCATTGTCTAGCTGTTAATTTCTAGATTTTTTATTGATAATAAAATGTTGTTGGAATATTTAATTGAAATCATTCTGAAAACATCTGAGAAAATTATAGCAATTTATTTGGGAAATTTCAATAAAACCTGTCAAAGTAAGAACTTAAATCTTCTTGAGATGATAAAAATGGCTAATTTGTGTTGTTAGTAATTTAGTCGTGATGACAATATCTCAGTAAGATTGTTTGGGTCTTTTAATGAACATCTTTTTCATCCATATTAAAAAGAATTAATCAAATTCCCAAATGATAATTACAGCCAGATTACGATGTATATGCAGATGGAGAAATGATTTAGAAGATGTTTATCATTGTAAGTTTCCTATAAATTAATTGGATTCGTCTTATTACAGCTTTTACCTGACGTCTATGTGACGCAGATTTCAAAATGAACTGTATAGATTTATAGTAATAGCCGATTATAGGCGGTTGTTATACAGATGACCGCTTTACTTGTTGTGTGTTATTTCTACGGAACCGTCAGAGCCAATCAAATACAACTAACTGACCAATGATATTCTGTGTTGTAATCAAATGTCTCTTAGTATGACAACGCACTTTACGACGGAAATAATCATGTAAACATACCTTCCTTAAGTATGAGACACGTTTGTATCAGAGGTCTCACTCATTCCCATCATACACCTTGTTTATTGAGACACGTTTGTATCAGAGGTCTCACTCATTCCCATCATACACCTTGTTTATTGAGACACGTTTGAATCAGAGGTCTCACTCATTCCCATCATACACCTTGTTTATTGAGACACGTTTGTATCAGAGGTCTCACTCATTCCCATCATACACCTTGTTTATTGAGACACGTTTGTATCAGAGGTCTCACTCATTCCCATCATACACCTTGTTTATTGAGACACGTTTGTATCAGAGGTCTCACTCATTCCCATCATACACCTTGTTTATTGAGACACGTTTGTATCAGAGGTCTCACTCATTCCCATCATACACCTTGTTTATTGAGACACGTTTGTATCAGAGGTCTCACTCATTCCCATCATACACCTTGTTTATTGAGACACGTTTGTATCAGAGGTCTCACTCATTCCCATCATACACCTTCTTTATTGAGACACGTTTGAATCAGAGGTCTCACTCATTCCCATCATACACCTTGTTTATTGAGACACGTTTGTATCAGAGGTCTCACTCATTCCCATCATACACCTTGTTTATTGAGACACGTTTGTATCAGAGGTCTCACTCATTCCCATCATACACCTTGTTTATTGAGACACGTTTGTATCAGAGGTCTCACTCATTCCCATCATACACCTTGTTTATTGAGACACGTTTGTATCAGAGGTCTCACTCATTCCCATCATACACCTTGTTTATTGAGACACGTTTGTATCAGAGGTCTCACTCATTCCCATCATACACCTTGTTTATTGAGACACGTTTGTATCAGAGGTCTCACTCATTCCCATCATACACCTTGTTTATTGAGACACGTTTGTATCAGAGGTCTCACTCATTCCCATCATACACCTTGTTTATTGAGACACGTTTGTATCAGAGGTCTCACTCATTCCCATCATACACCTTGTTTATTGAGACACGTTTGTATCAGAGGTCTCACTCATTCCCATCATACACCTTGTTTATTGAGACACGTTTGTATCAGAGGTCTCACTCATTCCCATCATACACCTTCTTTATTGAGACACGTTTGAATCAGAGGTCTCACTCATTCCCATCATACACCTTGTTTATTGAGACACGTTTGTATCAGAGGTCTCACTCATTCCCATCATACACCTTGTTTATTGAGACACGTTTGTATCAGAGGTCTCACTCATTCCCATCATACACCTTGTTTATTGAGACACGTTTGTATCAGAGGTCTCACTCATTCCCATCATACACCTTGTTTATTGAGACACGTTTGTATCAGAGGTCTCACTCATTCCCATCATACACCTTGTTTATTGAGACACGTTTGTATCAGAGGTCTCACTCATTCCCATCATACACCTTGTTTATTGAGACACGTTTGTATCAGAGGTCTCACTCATTCCCATCATACACCTTGTTTATTGAGACACGTTTGTATCAGAGGTCTCACTCATTCCCATCATACACCTTGTTTATTGAGACACGTTTGTATCAGAGGTCTCACTCATTCCCATCATACACCTTGTTTATTGAGACGTTTGTATCAGAGGTCTCACTCATTCCCATCATACACCTTGTTTATTGAGACGTTTGTATCAGAGGTCTCACTCATTCCCATCATAAACCTTGTTTATTGAGACACGTTTGTATCAGAGGTCTCACTCATTCCCATCATACACCTTGTTTATTGAGACGTTTGTATCAGAGGTCTCACTCATTCCCATCATACACCTTGTTTATTGAGACGTTTGTATCAGAGGTCTCACTCATTCCCATCATACACCTTGTTTATTGAGACATATTTGTATCAGAGGTCTCACTCATTCCCATCATACACCTTGTTTGTTGAGACACGTTTGTATCAGAGGTCTCACTCATTCCCATCATACACCTTCTTTATTGAGACACGTTTGTATCAGAGGTCTCACTCATTCCCATCATACACCTTGTTTATTGAGACACGTTTGTATCAGAGGTCTCACTCATTCCCATCATACACCTTGTTTATTGAGACGTTTGTATCAGAGGCCTCACTCATTTCCATCATACACCTTGTTTATTGAGACACGTTTATATCAGAGGTCACACTCATTTCCATCATACACCTTGTTTATTGAGACACGTTTGTATCAGAGGTCTCACTCATTCCCATCATACACCTTGTTTATTGAGACACGTTTGTATCAGAGGTCTCACTCATTCCCATCATACACCTTGTTTGTTGAGACACGTTTGTATCAGAGGTCTCACTCATTCCCATCATACACCTTGTTTATTGAGACACGTTTGTATCAGAGGTCTCACTCATTCCCATCATACACCTTGTTTATTGAGACGTTTGTATCAGAGGTCTCACTCATTCCCATCATACACCTTGTTTATTGAGACACGTTTGTATCAGAGGTCTCACTCATTCCCATCATACACCTTGTTTATTGAGACGTTTGTATCAGAGGTCTCACTCATTCCCATCATACACCTTGTTTATTGAGACACGTTTGTATCAGAGGTCTCACTCATTCCCATCATAAACCTTGTTTATTGAGACACGTTTGTATCACAGGTCTCACTCATTCCCATCATACACCTTGTTTATTGAGACGTTTGTATCAGAGGTCTCACTCATTCCCATCATACACCTTGTTTATTGAGACGTTTGTATCAGAGGTCTCACTCATTCCCATCATACACCTTGTTTATTGAGACACGTTTGTATCAGAGGTCTCACTCGTTCCCATCATACACCTTGTTTATTGAGACACGTTTGTATCAGAGGTCTCACTCATTCCCATCATACACCTTGTTTGTTGAGACACGTTTGTATCAGAGGTCTCACTCATTCCCATCATACACCTTGTTTATTGAGACACGTTTGTATCAGAGGTCTCACTCATTCCCATCATACACCTTGTTTATTGAGACGTTTGTATCAGAGGCCTCACTCATTTCCATCATACACCTTGTTTATTGAGACACGTTTATATCAGAGGCCTCACTCATTTCCATCATACACCTTGTTTATTGAGACACGTTTGTATCAGAGGTCTCACTCATTCCCATCATACACCTTGTTTATTGAGACACGTTTGTATCAGAGGTCTCACTCATTCCCATCATACACCTTGTTTATTGAGACACGTTTGTATCAGAGGTCTCACTCATTCCCATCATACACCTTGTTTATTGAGACACGTTTGTATCAGAGGTCTCACTCATTCCCATCATACACCTTGTTTATTGAGACGTTTGTATCAGAGGTCTCACTCATTCCCATCATACACCTTGTTTATTGAGACGTTTGTATCAGAGGTCTCACTCATTCCCATCATAAACCTTGTTTATTGAGACACGTTTGTATCAGAGGTCTCACTCATTCCCATCATACACCTTGTTTATTGAGACGTTTGTATCAGAGGTCTCACTCATTCCCATCATACACCTTGTTTATTGAGACGTTTGTATCAGAGGTCTCACTCATTCCCATCATACACCTTGTTTATTGAGACATATTTGTATCAGAGGTCTCACTCATTCCCATCATACACCTTGTTTGTTGAGACACGTTTGTATCAGAGGTCTCACTCATTCCCATCATACACCTTCTTTATTGAGACACGTTTGTATCAGAGGTCTCACTCATTCCCATCATACACCTTGTTTATTGAGACACGTTTGTATCAGAGGTCTCACTCATTCCCATCATACACCTTGTTTATTGAGACGTTTGTATCAGAGGCCTCACTCATTTCCATCATACACCTTGTTTATTGAGACACGTTTATATCAGAGGTCTCACTCATTTCCATCATACACCTTGTTTATTGAGACACGTTTGTATCAGAGGTCTCACTCATTCCCATCATACACCTTGTTTATTGAGACACGTTTGTATCAGAGGTCTCACTCATTCCCATCATACACCTTGTTTGTTGAGACACGTTTGTATCAGAGGTCTCACTCATTCCCATCATACACCTTGTTTATTGAGACACGTTTGTATCAGAGGTCTCACTCATTCCCATCATACACCTTGTTTATTGAGACGTTTGTATCAGAGGTCTCACTCATTCCCATCATACACCTTGTTTATTGAGACACGTTTGTATCAGAGGTCTCACTCATTCCCATCATACACCTTGTTTATTGAGACGTTTGTATCAGAGGTCTCACTCATTCCCATCATACACCTTGTTTATTGAGACACGTTTGTATCAGAGGTCTCACTCATTCCCATCATAAACCTTGTTTATTGAGACACGTTTGTATCAGAGGTCTCACTCATTCCCATCATACACCTTGTTTATTGAGACGTTTGTATCAGAGGTCTCACTCATTCCCATCATACACCTTGTTTATTGAGACGTTTGTATCAGAGGTCTCACTCATTCCCATCATACACCTTGTTTATTGAGACACGTTTGTATCAGAGGTCTCACTCATTCCCATCATACACCTTGTTTGTTGAGACACGTTTGTATCAGAGGTCTCACTCATTCCCATCATACACCTTGTTTATTGAGACACGTTTGTATCAGAGGTCTCATTCATTCCCATCATACACCTTGTTTATTGAGACACGTTTGTATCAGAGGTCTCACTCATTCCCATAATACACCTTGTTTATTGAGACGTTTGTATCAGAGGCCTCACTCATTTCCATCATACACCTTGTTTATTGAGACACGTTTATATCAGAGGTCTCACTCATTTCCATCATACACCTTGTTTATTGAGACACGTTTGTATCAGAGGTCTCACTCATTCCCATCATACACCTTGTTTATTGAGACACGTTTGTATCAGAGGTCTCACTCATTCCCATCATACACCTTGTTTATTGAGACGTTTGTATCAGAGGCCTCACTCATTTCCATCATACACCTTGTTTATTGAGACACGTTTATATCAGAGGCCTCACTCATTTCCATCATACACCTTGTTTATTGAGACACGTTTGTATCAGAGGTCTCACTCATTCCCATCATACACCTTGTTTATTGAGACACGTTTGTATCAGAGGTCTCACTCATTCCCATCATACACCTTGTTTATTGAGACACGTTTGTATCAGAGGTCTCACTCATTCCCATCATACACCTTGTTTATTGAGACGTTTGTATCAGAGGTCTCACTCATTCCCATCATACACCTTGTTTATTGAGACGTTTGTATCAGAGGTCTCACTCATTCCCATCATACACCTTGTTTATTGAGACACGTTTGTATCAGAGGTCTCACTCATTCCCATCATACACCTTGTTTGTTGAGACACGTTTGTATCAGAGGTCTCACTCATTCCCATCATACACCTTGTTTATTGAGACACGTTTGTATCAGAGGTCTCACTCATTCCCATCATACACCTTGTTTATTGAGACACGTTTGTATCAGAGGTCTCACTCATTCCCATCATACACCTTGTTTATTGAGACGTTTGTATCAGAGGCCTCACTCATTTCCATCATACACCTTGTTTATTGAGTCACGTTTATATCAGAGGTCTCACTCATTTCCATCATACACCTTGTTTATTGAGACACGTTTATATCAGAGGTCTCACTCATTTCCATCATAAACCTTGTTTATTGAGACACGTTTGTATCAGAGGTCTCACTCATTCCCATCATACACCTTGTTTATTGAGACACGTTTGTATCAGAGGTCTCACTCATTCCCATCATACACCTTGTTTATTGAGACACGTTTGTATCAGAGGTCTCACTCATTCCCATCATACACCTTGTTTGTTGAGACACGTTTGTATCAGAGGTCTCACTCATTCCCATCATACACCTTGTTTATTGAGACACGTTTGTATCAGAGGTCTCACTCATTCCCATCATACACCTTGTTTATTGAGACACGTTTGTATCAGAGGTCTCACTCATTCCCATCATACACCTTGTTTATTGAGACGTTTGTATCAGAGGCCTCACTCATTTCCATCATACACCTTGTTTATTGAGACACGTTTATATCAGAGGTCTCACTCATTTCCATCATACACCTTGTTTATTGAGACACGTTTGTATCAGAGGTCTCATTCATTCCCATCATACACCTTGTTTATTGAGACACGTTTGTATCAGAGGTCTCACTCATTCCCATCATACACCTTGTTTATTGAGACGTTTGTATCAGAGGCCTCACTCATTTCCATCATACACCTTGTTTATTGAGACACGTTTATATCAGAGGTCTCACTCATTTCCATCATACACCTTGTTTATTGAGACACGTTTGTAGCAGAGGTCTCACTCATTCCCATCATACACCTTGTTTATTGAGACACGTTTGTATCAGAGGTCTCACTCATTCCCATCATACACCTTGTTTATTGAGACACGTTTGTATCAGAGGTCTCACTCATTCCCATCATACACCTTGTTCATTGAGACACGTTTGTATCAGAGGTCTCATTCATTTCCATCATAAACCTTGTTTATTGAGACACGTTTGTATCAGAGGTCTCACTCATTCCCATCATACACCTTGTTTTTTGAGACACGTTTGTATCAGAGGTCTCACTCATTCCCATCATACACCTTGTTTATTGAGACACGTTTGTATCAGAGGTCTCACTCATTCCCATCATACACCTTGTTTATTGAGACGTTTGTATCAGAGGCCTCACTCATTTCCATCATACACCTTGTTTATTGAGACAAGTTTATATCAGAGGTCTCACTCATTTCCATCATACACCTTGTTTGTTGAGACACGTTTGTATCAGAGGTCTCACTCATTCCCATCATAAACCTTGTTTATTGAGACACGTTTGTATCAGAGGTCTCACTCATTCCCATCATACACCTTGTTTATTGAGACGTTTGTATCAGAGGTCTCACTCATTCCCATCATACACCTTGTTTATTGAGACGTTTGTATCAGAGGTCTCACTCATTCCCATCATACACCTTGTTTATTGAGACACGTTTGTATCAGAGGTCTCACTCATTCCCATCATACACCTTGTTTGTTGAGACACGTTTGTATCAGAGGTCTCACTCATTCCCATCATACACCTTGTTTATTGAGACACGTTTGTATCAGAGGTCTCATTCATTCCCATCATACACCTTGTTTATTGAGACACGTTTGTATCAGAGGTCTCACTCATTCCCATCATACACCTTGTTTATTGAGACGTTTGTATCAGAGGCCTCACTCATTTCCATCATACACCTTGTTTATTGAGACACGTTTATATCAGAGGTCTCACTCATTTCCATCATACACCTTGTTTATTGAGACACGTTTGTATCAGAGGTCTCACTCATTCCCATCATACACCTTGTTTATTGAGACACGTTTGTATCAGAGGTCTCACTCATTCCCATCATACACCTTGTTTATTGAGACGTTTGTATCAGAGGCCTCACTCATTTCCATCATACACCTTGTTTATTGAGACACGTTTGTATCAGAGGTCTCACTCATTCCCATCATACACCTTGTTTGTTGAGACACGTTTGTATCAGAGGTCTCACTCATTCCCATCATACACCTTGTTTATTGAGACACGTTTGTATCAGAGGTCTCACTCATTCCCATCATACACCTTGTTTATTGAGACACGTTTGTATCAGAGGTCTCACTCATTCCCATCATACACCTTGTTTATTGAGACGTTTGTATCAGAGGCCTCACTCATTTCCATCATACACCTTGTTTATTGAGTCACGTTTATATCAGAGGTCTCACTCATTTCCATCATACACCTTGTTTATTGAGACACGTTTATATCAGAGGTCTCACTCATTTCCATCATAAACCTTGTTTATTGAGACACGTTTGTATCAGAGGTCTCACTCATTCCCATCATACACCTTGTTTATTGAGACACGTTTGTATCAGAGGTCTCACTCATTCCCATCATACACCTTGTTTATTGAGACACGTTTGTATCAGAGGTCTCACTCATTCCCATCATACACCTTGTTTGTTGAGACACGTTTGTATCAGAGGTCTCACTCATTCCCATCATACACCTTGTTTATTGAGACACGTTTGTATCAGAGGTCTCACTCATTCCCATCATACACCTTGTTTATTGAGACACGTTTGTATCAGAGGTCTCACTCATTCCCATCATACACCTTGTTTATTGAGACGTTTGTATCAGAGGCCTCACTCATTTCCATCATACACCTTGTTTATTGAGACACGTTTATATCAGAGGTCTCACTCATTTCCATCATACACCTTGTTTATTGAGACACGTTTGTATCAGAGGTCTCACTCATTCCCATCATACACCTTGTTTATTGAGACACGTTTGTATCAGAGGTCTCACTCATTCCCATCATACACCTTGTTTGTTGAGACACGTTTGTATCAGAGGTCTCACTCATTCCCATCATACACCTTGTTTATTGAGACACGTTTGTATCAGAGGTCTCACTCATTCCCATCATACACCTTGTTTATTGAGACGTTTGTATCAGAGGCCTCACTCATTTCCATCATACACCTTGTTTATTGAGACACGTTTATATCAGAGGTCTCACTCATTTCCATCATACACCTTGTTTATTGAGACACGTTTGTAGCAGAGGTCTCACTCATTCCCATCATACACCTTGTTTATTGAGACACGTTTGTATCAGAGGTCTCACTCATTCCCATCATACACCTTGTTTATTGAGACACGTTTGTATCAGAGGTCTCACTCATTCCCATCATACACCTTGTTCATTGAGACACGTTTGTATCAGAGGTCTCATTCATTTCCATCATAAACCTTGTTTATTGAGACACGTTTGTATCAGAGGTCTCACTCATTCCCATCATACACCTTGTTTTTTGAGACACGTTTGTATCAGAGGTCTCACTCATTCCCATCATACACCTTGTTTATTGAGACACGTTTGTATCAGAGGTCTCACTCATTCCCATCATACACCTTGTTTATTGAGACGTTTGTATCAGAGGCCTCACTCATTTCCATCATACACCTTGTTTATTGAGACAAGTTTATATCAGAGGTCTCACTCATTTCCATCATACACCTTGTTTATTGAGACACGTTTGTATCAGAGGTCTCACTCATTCCCATCATACACCTTATTTATTGAGACACGTTTGTATCAGAGGTCTCACTCGTTCCCATCATACACCTTGTTTGTTGAGACACGTTTGTATCAGAGGTCTCACTCATTCCCATCATACACCTTGTTTATTGAGACACGTTTGTATCAGAGGTCTCACTCATTCCCATCATACACTTTGTTTATTGAGACGTTTGTATCAGAGGTCTCACTCATTTCCATCATACACCTTGTTTATTGAGACACGTTTATATCAGAGGTCTCACTCATTTCCATCATACACCTTGTTTATTGAGACACGTTTGTATCAGAGGTCTCACTCATTCCCATCATACACCTTGTTTATTGAGACACGTTTGTATCAGAGGTCTCACTCATTCCCATCATACACCTTGTTTATTGAGACACGTTTGTATCAGAGGTCTCACTCATTCCCATCATACACCTTGTTCATTGAGACACGTTTGTATCAGAGGTCTCACTCATTTCCATTATAAACCTTGTTTATTGAGACACGTTTGTATCAGAGGTCTCACTCATTCCCATCATACACCTTGTTTATTGAGACACGTTTGTATCAGAGGTCTCACTCATTTCCATCATACACCTTGTTTATTGAGACACGTTTGTATCAGAGGTCTCACTCATTCCCATCATACACCTTGTTTATTGAGACACGTTTGTATCAGAGGTCTCACTCATTCCCATCATACACCTTGTTTATTGAGACACGTTTGTATCAGAGGTCTCACTCATTCCCATCATACACCTTGTTTATTGAGACACGTTTATATCAGAGGTCTCACTCATTTCCATCATACACCTTGTTTATTGAGACACGTTTGTATCAGAGGTCTCACTCATTCCCATCATACACCTTGTTTATTGAGACACGTTTGTATCAGAGGTCTCACTCATTCCCATCATACACCTCGTTTATTGAGACACGTTTGTATCAGAGGTCTCACTCATTCCCATCATACACCTTGTTCATTGAGACACGTTTGTATCAGAGGTCTCATTCATTTCCATCATAAACCTTGTTTATTGAGACACGTTTGTATCAGAGGTCTCACTCATTCCCATCATACACCTTGTTTATTGAGACACGTTTGTATCAGAGGTCTCACTCATTTCCATCATACACCTTGTTTATTGAGACACGTTTGTATCAGAGGTCTCACTCATTCCCATCATACACCTTGTTTATTGAGACACGTTTGTATCAGAGGTCTCACTCATTCCCATCATACACCTTGTTTATTGAGACACGTTTGTATCAGAGGTCTCACTCATTCCCATCATACACCTTGTTTATTGAGACACGTTTGTTTCAGTGGTCTCACTCATTCCCATCATACACCTTGTTTATTGAGACACGTTTGTTTCAGTGGTCTCACTCATTCCCATCATACACCTTGTTTATTGAGACACGTTTGTATCAGAGGTCTCACTCATTCCCATCATACACCTTGTTTATTGAGACACGTTTGTATCAGAGGTCTCACTCATTCCCATCATACACCTTGTTTATTGAGACACGTTTGTATCAGAGGTCTCACTCATTCCCATCATACACCTTGTTTATTGAGACACGTTTGTATCAGAGGTCTCACGCATTCCCATCATACACCTTGTTTATTGAGACACGTGTGTTTCAGTGGTCTCACTCATTCCCATCATACACCTTGTTTATTGAGACACGTTTGTTTCAGTGGTCTCACTCATTCCCATCATACACCTTGTTTATTGAGACACGTTTGTATCAGAGGCCTCACTCATTCCCATCATGCACCTTGTTTATCATCTTCCTACATGTATAGATTGATTGATTTCTTGATTGGTGTTTAATGCCAACTTTAGCACTATCAGTATTTCAGCTATGCATGTATAATGTTTTGTAACAAGCCGCCATATGTATGCTAACATGGATGTAGCTAAATAATGTACTATACGTTCATTCCTTCCTACTTAATCTTTAGCCCCCATAGAAACTCAATTTCCATCCCCAAAGACACTCCATTTTAACGAATCAGAACGTACTAGTAGTTTCTCCGCTGTGGGATACTACCACTCCAAACATACCACCCACTGGTTCAACAGGACGAATCAAACATACAACTCGTCCTTAGGATGAGCCAAAAATATATGCATCTTGAATGGATCATGCCGTGGAAGACAACTTACAACAGCTCCTAATAAGAAACAGAAAGTTGGCAGTGTTTATCGATGACCCGTTTTTAGGCAAAACTTCTTAATTTTTGCGTGTGGCAATTAAGGCATTCTACAATAAAATCTTTACTGATACCACATCACACCTTTAAACAGTATCCTGAATTTCTTATTGAATGGTATAGAATAGACTTTATATGAAATATCGCTAAAAATACACTCAACAAGATGTTGCACGCTACGTCGTGCTAAGAATACCCCCACTCGTTCATTTGTAAGTCGCACGGTAAACAGGAAGTAGATGTGCGGTAAACCTGGAAAGGGGAGACACGGTACAAGTCACCATGCCAAAGCCATATATCAAATATAAAATCATTTCTTCCAGTAGAAGCTGAGATAAGTGTTGCGAAAGTTTTCATTACAGCAAACATGAAAAATTCTAAGTCTCACTGTAAACACGAAGTAGATGTGCGGTAAACCAGGAAAGGGGAGACACGGTACAAGTCACCATGCCAAAGCCATATATCAAATATAAAATCATTTCTTCCAGTAGAAGCTGAGATAAGTGTTGCGAAAGTTTTCATTACAGCAAACATGAAAAATGCTAAGTCTCACTGTAAACACGAAGTAGATGTGCGGTAAACCTGGAAAGGGGAGACACGGTATAAGTCACCATGCCAAAGCCATATATCAAATATAAAATCATTTCTTCCAGTAGAAGCTGAGATATCTGTTACGAAAGTGTGAACGGACGGACGGACAAACGGACGGACAAGGTGATTGCAATATAGTCCCCACTCTATGAGGAGTGGGGGTATAATTTCTGATACTCATTGTTCATTTAGTGCTCAATATTAAGGAGTGTGGAGATAGCTGTCATTTACTAGTATAATTTGTCTATTTTTAAATTATGACTAAAAATCTGAATATCTCATTTTCAAGTGTTTGAAATTTGATTCAAGATCTAAAAACATATTTATATGAAAAAATTGCAAAAAAAAGTCAAAACTACCAAAAAATATGGAAATGTCCTGATTTGTTGAGTTTACAGTATGAACTATTGTCACGTGTTAAATGACCCATATTGCCTTGACACCCACATTAGAACATTGACTTTTTATAATGAATATTGAAATTCTCTAATATTACAACACATTTTTGTAAAATGATATTTTTTAGTAATTCTACTGCCCTCATTATTTTATAATCATAGTTTAGAAAACATAAAAATCTAATAAACAGGTATTAACAGGAAAACTATGGCGACAAGACGACGTAGATTGTGATTACATTTTAAGTTGCTTCTCGGAAATTCGACATGTTCGTTTTAAACCTGAGCAACTCCTATTAGGGATTAATAAAAGCTACAATGAGTATTCAATTTCGATATCATTATTAACAATACAACTAGTCAGGCAACGCGGCCATTCCCCTTTCTTCGTACATAATCGGCAACGGGTCTCCTGAGTGCTTTGAACTGTTAATGTAGCAGCACAGAAATAATCCTTGTTATTTGATGAAATGGTTTAAACAATTCTTATTTGAAGATGAAACTTCACTTTTCTAAAACTGTTAAGAATACTTGGTGACATAGTCAAGGTTGCCTCGATCATCGTTCCGGTGGTTTAATGGTCTAAATGTTCCACTCTTCAGCTTTTTGACCGATTTCTATAAAATTTGTAAGCTTTTGACTCTATTGCACGGCATTTTACTATTTTCTAATTTCAGAGTGATAGCAAAATTATTATATTGAGAATTAAATCTGTTAAATGCTGAAGGGTTCTGTTGTTGATAATTTTGTGTAGAAGTATTAACTTGTGATTTTATCGTCTATCCGTCAATGTTTCTCACCCGGTTTCGTCATACAACTTGTTTATATTGGCCAATTGGTACGTTATAGGTATTATATTGGCCAATCGGTACGCTATAGGTATTATTTACATTATACACAATGCGGTTATATCAGAATCCACAAAACACACCTAAATGTGCATGATGTTGTTGTTATTCATCATAAGAGGAGGTAAACTGGTTTGAAGTATTTCTGGTCATGACTATCATCTCAGTATTCTGAGAGTTTAACTTCGCGAGCGAGTTAACGGACCAATCATGAATTTAGCTAAAGTCACATTTCAAAATCGAAACGGAATTATCAGGATTATCAACTACTATATCTAAACTAACTTCATCGACAAAAAGCTTGTACCGCGCATTGATATCTTTAACTATACAAATGTATCAATAATATATACAAAATAAAAGGAACGGTGCAAATATAAACCCGTGGGGGTATCCATGCCCCTAAAGGTAAGCAATCTGAATTTGAATCTTTTGTAACCCCCTTTGAAGCCTCCTACTGAGAAAATTTGCAAACCAAGTTAGGGTATTTCCCCCCGATATACCAGCCTGTTTTAATTTCAAGAGTAGACATTTCTGCCGGACCATTTCGAAAACCTTTCTTATTCCACAACAACAACCAGGATTTCTTTACCATTGTCTAAAGCTTACACAAATTTATCAGAAAATATTTCTCTACATCCACTTTATGTAACACAAATGGGTTAAGTATTAAAAAATATAAGTTGATCACTAATATATGTAATGTAAATATAAGTTGATCACTAATATATGCAATGTAAATATAAGTTGATCACTAATATATGTAATGTAAATATAAGTTGATCACTAATATATGTAATGTAAATATAAGTTGATCACTAATATATGTAATGTAAATATAAGTTGATCACTAATATATGTAATGTAAATATAAGTTGATCACTAATATATGTAATGTAAATATAAGTTAATCACTAATATATGTAATGTAAATATAAGTTGATCACTAATATATGTAATGTAAATATAAGTTGATCACTAATATATGTAATGTAAATATAAGTTGATCACTAATATATGTAATGTAAATATAAGTTGATCACTAATATATGTAATGTAAATATAAGTTGATCACTAATATATGTAATGTAAATATAAGTTGATCACTAATATATGTAATGTAAATATAAGTTAATCACTAATATATGTAATGTAAATATAAGTTGATCACTAATATATGTAATGTAAATATAAGTTGATCACTAATATATGTAATGTAAATATAAGTTGATCACTAATATATGTAATGTAAATATAAGTTAATCACTAATATATGTAATGTAAATATAAGTTGATCACTAATATATGTAATGTAAATATAAGTTAATCACTAATATATGTAATGTAAATATAAGTTGATCACTAATATATGTAATGTAAATATAAGTTGATCACTAATATATGTAATGTAAATATAAGTTGATCACTAATATATGTAATGTAAATATAAGTTGATCACTAATATATGTAATGTAAATATAAGTTGATCACTAATATATGTAATGTAAATATAAGTTGATCACTAATATATGTAATGTAAATATAAGTTGATCACTAATATATGTAATGTAAATATAAGTTGATCACTAATATATGTAATGTAAATATAAGTTGATCACTAATATATGTAATGTAAATATAAGTTGATCACTAATATATGTAATGTAAATATAAGTTGATCACTAATATATGTAATGTAAATATAAGTTAATCACTAATATATGTAATGTAAATATAAGTTGATCACTAATATATGTAATGTAAATATAAGTTGATCACTAATATATGTAATGTAAATATAAGTTGATCACTAATATATGTAATGTAAATATAAGTTGATCACTAATATATGTAATGTAAATATAAGTTGATCACTAATATATGTAATGTAAATATAAGTTGATCACTAATATATGTAATGTAAATATAAGTTAATCACTAATATATGTAATGTAAATATAAGTTGATCACTAATATATGTAATGTAAATATAAGTTGATCACTAATATATGTAATGTAAATATAAGTTGATCACTAATATATGTAATGTAAATATAAGTTAATCACTAATATATGTAATGTAAATATAAGTTGATCACTAATATATGTAATGTAAATATAAGTTAATCACTAATATATGTAATGTAAATATAAGTTGATCACTAATATATGTAATGTAAATATAAGTTGATCACTAATATATGTAATGTAAATATAAGTTGATCACTAATATATGTAATGTAAATATAAGTTGATCACTAATATATGTAATGTAAATATAAGTTAATCACTAATATATGTAATGTAAATATAAGTTGATCACTAATATATGTAATGTAAATATAAGTTAATCACTAATATATGTAATGTAAATATAAGTTGATCACTAATATATGTAATGTAAATATAAGTTGATCACTAATATATGTAATGTAAATATAAGTTGATCACTAATATATGTAATGTAAATATAAGTTGATCACTAATATATGTAATGTAAATATAAGTTGATCACTAATATATGTAATGTAAATATAAGTTGATCACTAATATATGTAATGTAAATATAAGTTGATCACTAATATATGTAATGTAAATATAAGTTGATCACTAATATATGTAATGTAAATATAAGTTGATCACTAATATATGTAATGTAAATATAAGTTGATCACTAATATATGTAATGTAAATATAAGTTGATCACTAATATATGTAATGTTATATCATTTTGTCATTTTAACTTTTAGAAATGTGAAAATCCACGACTCTTTTATCTTTAAAAGTCACTTGTATTAAAAGAAAAATATGTTTATTACAAAACTAACTTGGAATTCATCTCAGAAATTCGTGTGTGAATGACCTTATACAGTCATTTACGTTGAAAGCTAATATATATATATATTTATTATGAAACTACCCCTTTACATCGGGGGCGCCAACCGCCGGGGTGTCGGTGGCGCGTCTAACTACAGTTATTAAAATGTACATTTATTATGATAAAAGCACATGCAACAAAAATATGATAAGACATCTGCCATATATACACACACGTTATAAACTGTCCATAAACTCTCCATAAAACATCATTTATAATTATACTTAAAATATTTTAAACAGTAATACTCAATACTTCACTTCGTAATCTAAAACATGTTTCAATATACATTTTACCGATAAAATCATAAAATATTCCAATATCATTATTAAAAGCATATCCAATATCACCAACAATAAACTGTAATTTGGCACTAGGTGACTGTTCCATAAAGTCTACACCAATATAATAATCACTAGACTGTTTAGAAACAATATTAAAATATTCATCGCGAACACTAGACAGGACAGGGCAATTTAACAAAAAATGTGCGAGATCTTCATCTTCACCGTTATTGCATAAAAGGCATTTACTGTGTGCACTTAGGTGCATCATGAACAGATATTTCTGAAGGGGTATGGTTTTGATTCTTGACAGTAGTTTCAGACGGGAGGCATAAAAATCATTATGGTTATTTAAGTAGTTTTGTTTGCCTAAACTAACAAAACACTGTTGATAGAAATCAAGGCTAATTTTAGAGGAGACTTCCATTAGTAACTTGTCTCTGGCCTGAGATCCATATAACTTGTTAAATTCCTTAATGTTTATACCAAAATTTACGTCAGGCTGGTTTATTAAACTAGAAACATGTTCCTTGTAATTCCAAAAGCTGCCACCTTTTCTAACCATTTCATTAAATACGGATTTGCATAGTCTATTATCGGGAAGTTCCAAGAGCCTTTTATAATATGAGACCTTCTGTCTATTAATAAAGTCGAGAATAAGCTAAAATTTAAGCAAAATATGAATAACTGTTATAGGAAATTGATTACAATAGATGGCGACAACAGGTATCGATGAAACCATTAAACTGTAATGAAAAGCATTTGATTCTGTTGAGAGAGTTTTGGTTGAAAACAAATGTTGGTTTCCGATGTCAGAAATTGCATTAAAACAAAACTATTTGACTTGAAGGAACGTTGAAACGAAATACTTAATTCAAACAAAATACTTCCATCAAACAACGGATGGCAAAAATATACACAAAAAAGTCCGTTAGCATCCCGATATTTGATTCACATTTTCTTGTTTAAAAAGAAAAAAACTGAGACAATCACAATCTCTTTTGATTTGAATCAAATTACCAATTTCATTTATGAAACGGGTGTAGAATGGGCCTTAATTCTAAAATTTCACATATTTGGAAGGTATACGGATTTTTATTTTATTGTGATCAATGGATCAAATCCCACGATAAAAAGTATCTCCTGTATTCTCATGTTGTTCTGGTATAATAATATAAAAATAATAGTTTCTACTAAACACTAGTATTATATTATCATCCTAATATATAATCATATTTTAAATATGGAGGGGTGCTTAATACTAGTATATATTATACGAGGAACAACCACGAAACAGCAAGTGAATGAAACGTTTATATATCATCGCCAGAAACTTCAGTGGTGGTAGTCACTGGTTAAATAAGTAAATTTAAAACCCCCACTAGTATACGATCACCACCATGGCACCCCAGGTTCAAGTGTAAGATAAAGATAAAAAAAAAAAAAAAAAAAAAAAACCAATACAAAATTTATTGACGTCAGTTATACAAAACGTATGTCTCAATGTTACTGTTTACACAACATGAAAAGCTCCCATATATATCCTCCTGTCTGATAATAAAGTCGGCCATATTGATTCGTGAACCCAATATTTATGACTATATAAGATTTAAACAATCATCCTTTGAATGTGTCTCAACTACAATTAAGGACACACAATCATATCAATTGTATAGCAGTTTTCTGTATACTGCAGACATATTGAATTTAAATATCCTTCTGAGTGGATCAAATAAATAAGTTGACAATCAAAAACAACATATTGTTTGTTTCAAATTTCAAAAATTACATACTGCAAAGTTTATTATCTTACATATTGCTATTACTGGCGTACTTCAAATAGTAAAACAAATGTGTTGTCCTTCTTGTTTTTGTCTTTAATGTTTTCGTTGTTTTCCTTTGTTTAAGTGGTATTTGAGTCTGTGTTTATCAACTGATTAATTGATTAATTCAATAACTTATACTTAAACTCTTCAACATGTTTAATCATTAATTATTACATTAACTTATACTGAAACTCTTCAACATGATTAATCATTAATTATTACATTAACCTTTACTTAAACTCTTCAACATGATTAATCATTAATTATTACATTAACCTTCATTCAATCTCTTCAACATGTATGATTATTACATTACCTTAAACTCTTCAGCATGATTAATCATTAATTATTACATTACCTTTACTTAAGCTCTTCAACATATATAATCATTAGTTATTACATTAACTATACTGAAACTCTTCAACATGATTAATAATTAATTATTGCAATAACTTATACTTAAACTCTTCAACATGTTTAATCATTAATTATTACATTAACTTTACTTAAACTCTTCAACATGTTTAATCATTAATTATTACATTAACTTTACTTAAACTCTTCAACATGTTTAATAGTTAATTATTACATTAACCTTTACTTAAACTCTTCAAAATAATTAATAATTAATTATTACATTAACTTATACTTAAACTCTTCAACATGATTAATCATTAATTATTACATTAACTTATACTTAAACTCTTCAACATGTTTAATTATTAATTATTACATTAACTTATATTCAAACTCTTCAACATGTTAAATCATTAATTATTACATTTACTTATACTGAAACTCTTCAACATGATTAATCATTAATCATTACATTAACCTTTACTTAAACTCTTCAACATGATTAATCATTAATTATTACATTAACCTTTATTTAAACTCTTCAACATAATTAATCATTAATTATTACATTAACCGGAAATTGGTGAAATAACAAATGATGATAATACAACTACAAATTGTGTGTTTTCTAATGAATCCCACCCAGTTATGGCAACACAAAGTGTCATCCTTGGAGCATCAAATTATACAAGGCTTGTCTTTGAAAACCCCAATGTACATAACATCTCTGTGTCAGGTACTACATTAGACCAAGTCCAACAACTGTTAGATAAGTCTGATTCACAAGTTGATAGTGAAAATGTCGATAGTGTAGTATTGAGTCTTGGTACAATTGATGTAACACAGTATAGAAATGATACTGAACAAATTATTGTTAATGTAACCACATGTGTTGAGAATGTGAAACATAAATATCCAAATGCTAGCATAGGTGTATGTAGCATACTACCAAGAAGAGGGAAAGGTACACACATCCAAGCATTAAACTCTGTAGCATCGTCTGTTAACACCTTCATAAAAAAATTGTGTTTGAAAAACAATAAGATGAGGTTTATTGACTTGTGGTCAGAGTTCACTCCAAACAATGTACCAAACAGAGCACTCTACAAATTAAATGACCCAAGTGGTGTCCACATTAGTGAAGCAGGAGCTAGTGTTATAAGTGACATAATACTGGATTATGTAAAATCACCAGTAGAAGGCGAATACACGACTCCAAATACTAAAAAACGTTTCAGAAGTTCAACATCAACCCCAGGTTCAACAGATAAACAACAATCAAAAATTCCCAAACCATTTTGAAGCTATAGTAACGATTGAACAAATATATATTCATGGTAATATTTGATCATTGACATTCCTAGTAATTATAATTATTATTTTCGCATGTTTCAAAATATATATCATGTACTTTGTTTACACGTGACAAACATCCTAATTCATAACCTATCAATGACAAAATTACCGGTATCTATTTTTAGTGCCACTAAGCGAGGCGTCCCAAATCTTGATCTCTTCAATATAAATTTGTTTCAAGTGTTTTATTTTATAACAATTATGTTATTCGTGTCTAATACAATACCGATTGATTTGTCTGTAATTTACTTTAACAATATAAAGAGTGTGATTTATTGTATAATTATTGTTGTCATACTTGTTGTAAATATACCTATGTTTAATTGTAGTCACCTGTGTGAGGTGAGTTCCAAATTGCGACATTTCACTGTCAATTTGTAAATATGTCTCTTTGTATTGTTACATTAAATGTTAATGGTATAGCAGACGACAAAAAACGGAATGCGGTGTTTTGTTGGTGTCGAAAAAAGAAAATCGATATCGCGTGTTTACAAGAAACACACTGTTCGATTGATACTGAATTAAAATGGAAAAATGAATGGGGGGCTAAAAGTATGTGGAATCATGGTTCAAGTAATTCACGAGGTGTTGCTATCCTCTTTTCAAAAACAATTGATTACGAAGTTACAGAAACGGGGCGAGATAATACTGGTAGGAAAATCTCCTGTGTGGTAAAGATATCAAATACTTATAAAGTAAATATATATAATGTTTATGTTCCTAATTTGGGTAAGAGTTTATTAATCAATCAATTTCGATGAATCCGGCGGACAAAAATATAGTTCTGGGAGATTTTAACTGTACACTCTTGAAAAGTCTAGATAGGAAGCCAATACCAAACCGCAATGACATAGGTTCAACGGAATTGAAAAAATATATAGAAAGAAATGATTTAATCGACGTTTGGAGAGCACGCAATCCAAACAGTAAATGTTTTACATTCGGCCGGGTCAATTCACACTCGCGTATAGATTTCATTTTCATCAGCAGTGAACTTAATTTTGCATCACAAAGGATTAAAATTATTCACTTTCCATTTAGTGATCATGATGGTGTTATCATGACATTGAAAGTAAGTGAACCAGAACGAGGTCCGGGGTTATGGAAGATGAATTATACCGTTATTCAAACAGATTTATTTAAGCACATATTTGAAAGTTTTTGGAATAAATGGAAACTTCAGAAAAACAACTTCAAAAATAAATTGGAATGGTGGGAGCAAACTAAGATTAAAATAAAAAGCTTAACTATAGGCGTATCAAAAAAATTAAACATAACTGAAACGAAACTCAAGATCTGGGAAACTACTTTAGAGAAACTTGTTGAAAGCAACTCGGACAATAAAAATGAAATATCTGAGTTAAGGGGCAACATTAAAGGGTACTATGAAAAAAAAGCAGAAGCCTCTAGAATTCGATCAAAAGTAAATTGGTATGAAAAGGGGGAAAAATCTACAAAGTATTTCTTTAACCTAGAGAAAAAGAAGGGTAAAGAAAAACTATGGAATAGAGTTAAAACTAACGATGGCAAATATAAAGAGGATATTGTGTCTATTTTAGAGGAACAAGTAAATTTTTTCGAAAAACTCTTTACCTCAGAAGGATGGGACAGTGATTCGGCCGCATATTTATTAAATAATTTGGAAAAAAAATTAAGTCAAGAGATAAAGAGATTTGTGATGAAGGAATAACTTTGGATGAAATTTCAAGGGCAGTAAAATTATAAAAACCCGATAAATCACCAGGGGAGGATGGGATTGTTAGTGAATTTTACAGACATTATTGGTATCTTATTGGAGAAGATTTTGAGTCTGTGGTGAGGGAGATTTTTGATCAAAAACTACTTAGTGAATCTCAGAATAGGGGAATAATTACACTTATGTTCAAATCGGGGGAAAGGGAGGATATAAAAAACTGGAGGCCTATTACTCTTCTAAACGTGGATTATAAAATTGTGTCAAAAATATTAGCCGAGAGACTAAAACGTGTATTACCAAATATAATTAATACCGACCAAAGGGGGTTCGTAAAGGGTAGGAATATTTTTCAGGGGAATAGATTATTACAGGATATCATAGACTATACAGAAATGGAAGATGAAGAGGGGGCAATTATATTCCTAGATCAACAGAAAGCGTTCGATAGAGTTGAGTGGGGGTGGATAGATTTGTGTTTTGAAAAATTTGGCTTTAGTGACTGTTTCAGGGGCTGGGTAAAAATGCTTTTCAAAAATGCAAAAACAAGTATTCAGACGAACGGATTTGTATCCCGCTTCGTCAACATTTCACGTTCAATCCGTCAAGGATGCCCAATCGCTCCGATGCTATACATTTTGCAGGCGGAGCCATTGGCGACATCCATTAGACGCAATCCCAAGATAGTAGGCATATCTTTACCAAATAGAAATGGACCGGATATAGAGACAAAGGTAAACATGTTTGCTGATGACACCCAATTGATTAATAAAACTGAAGAATCCATCGAGGAAACATTTAAAACACTTGAAATATATGAAAAAGCTTCTGGGGCAAAAATGAATTTGGAAAAAACAGTGGGGATGTATCTAGGGAAATGGCGTAATAAAAACCCGAGATTTAAAAATATTAAGTGGTCAACAAAACCGGTTAAAGCTTTGGGGGTATTTCATGGATATGCTATTGACTTAGAAATGATTTGGTTAGAAAAAATAAATAAGATAAAAAGTTGTATGGAGGTTTGGAAATCAAGAGATTTTACGTATTTTGGAAAAATTTTAATTATAAAATCATTTGTCTTATCGGTAATAGGCTATGAAATAGAAATGAGGGGTATTCCAGTAAAATTTGAAAAGGAAATAAATTCCATCATATGGGATTTTATATGGGATGGTAAAACAAACCAAATATCTAGAAACGTATGCAGTTTACCACAGAATAAAGGGGGGATGGGAATGGTGAACTTGAATCACTTTATTAAGGCAAAGCAAGTTAAATGTATGCATAATATAATACACTCAGAATTAGATAAATGGAATGTTATTGGTAAATATTGGCTGACATCAATGGATTCAAAATTTGAGACCGATTTTTTTCTCTGTAAATGTTCAGATATCAAAGATATTGGATTAAGGAAGATTTCAAAATATTATCTGAATCTCTTAAATTGCTGGTCTGAATTTCTGAGTTTAAATAAAATTAACACAAAAGAAAATATATTAGAGCAACATATATTTGGCAATTCGAAAATAAGATATAAACGAAAAGCTCAATTTTTGTCCAATTTCTCCAAAAGTGGGTTTAAAACGGTGAAAGATATCTGGGATCAAAATAGTAAAATATTTGTAAATTCCACTGAAATATTCAATAGACTGCGTGATAAAAGAAACTGGATTGCCGAATACAGCCGTATAAAAGCATCATTTTCCCATGAACTACTTCTCATGCTCAAATCAGACAACATTAATCAAGAAAATACTAAAAGCTATCCATTTACAGTGAAAAATACATGCGAATTTATAAAAAATGATAATATTCTAGAAAATAAAAAACTTCTCCTCAAAGATATACAGTACTTTTTTGCAATAGAAAATATTCCAATATGTCAACAAAAATGGGAAATGTATTTCGGAGTAGAATTACCATGGGAAGAAATATGGGGTAGACGTTTTAAAAATCTCGCAAATAGAAAATCCAAACAATTACAATGGAAAGTGCTACATAGAATAATATATACAGAAGAAAGGTTACAAAAGATGAATAAATCTCCAAATGGTGGTTGTCATTTCTGTAAAGACCCCGAAAATTTAATGCATCTTTTCGTTAACTGTAAATTGGTGGATAGTGTGTGGACAGAAATTTTCCAAAAAATCAATGAACTTTATGAACAAAATGAAATTAAAACTATATCAAAATCAGAAAATTAGATAATTTTAGGAATAAGCCACAGAGACGACCAAATTAACGCAATGGTCAACACGATTTTGACAACCACAAAGTGGATGATTTGGAAAGAACGAAATGTTGCTAAATACCAAAAGAAAAAAATTACTAAATTGAAAATTATCAACTTAATTAAAAGCGAAATTTCATTCATATTTTCTCTTGCCAAAAGTAAAACGGGAAATAATATCTATACAGAAATGACAAATATGTTTTGTATCTAACTGTTTTCATATGAATTAATTTATCTGCGTCACGGTGTTGTAAATGACCAGATACACACTCCTTTCTAGTACATTGTTGTATTGACACATATATTGATTATTTCTTACTTACAAAGCTGTCTGTTAATATGTAGACCCTATAGTGTATATGTTATTTATTAATCCAACTGCATTTTCCCTATAATTCCATTTGAATGAATAACACAAACTGATGATAATTGTAGGTCCCAAGAATGAAAATAGGAAAATGTATGTAAGAATAAATAGCCACGCTGCTGTCGTAAAACTACACTCAAAACAATAAGGTGTGTTCGATTTATCAGGTAACTGCAGTTAGTTTTATTTAGTGATACCGTTCTCAAATCGTTATAATTAGTTTTTCTATTTGCTACAATAATATTTGTTATAAAAAATAAAGTTAAAGAAAAAAAAATTAAATGTACATGTATATTTGTAATTTTCATTCTGTGAATGAAAGGGAGTGTATTTTTTTACTCAATTTGATATTTTCCTTGGTCAAATGAGTTATGTAAACCACAGGGGCCCCTATGTAGCTCCCCTGGGCTACATAGGGTAATTATATAGCAGGGTTTTTGAATAAAATGATCTGAAATTAAAAAAAAAAAAAAAAAAAAAAAAATTATTACATTAACTTATACTTAAACTCTTCAACATGATTAATCATTAATTATTACATTAACTTATACTTAAACTCTTCGACATGATTAATCATTAATTATTACATTAACCTTTACTTAAACTCTTCGACATGATTAATCATTAATTATTACATTAACTTATATTTAAACTCTTCAACATGATTAATCATTAATTATTACATTAACTTATACTTAAACTCTTCAAGATGTTTAATCATTAATTATTACATTAACTTATACTTAAACTCTTCAACATGTTTAATTATTAATTATTACATTAACCTTTTCTTAAACTCTTCCACATGTTTAACCAATATCCTGCTGTATGTATGTTCCCTTTGTTTTTGCCTGTTTAAGTGGTATTTGAATCTGTGTTGATCAACTGATTAATTGATTATTACATTAACTTATACTTAAACTCTTCTTCATGTTTAATTCATATCCTGCTGTTTTTTCATGTTTCTAGAAGATGTTATCAATAGCCGAATGTACACGGAGGGTTATTCCACAGGAGTATGATATAGAAGTTAGAGAAAACCGAAGAAGCAATCAAGAAGAAATTAGAGAAACCTAAGAGGCAATCAAGGATGAAAAATCCAGAGACATTGGCAACATTGGGCATTAAAAGACCCAAGACTAAGTCAAACAAACAAACATACACACAACAAAGAAAACTAAAAAGGAGAGAAATACTAACCCCACAAAAACACCGGGAGTGAACCGTGGTGCTCACTTCTTATAAATAAGACAGCCACCGTGTTTCTCATATGTAGTCAATTATGGTAAATGTATTGGCAGTGATAGAGTAATGGAGAAAAAATCTACATAAAAAGCAAAAGATCCATTGTCATTTGAGATTTGGATATTCCGTAACGGTCAACCAGATCGTGATGAAAATCATAGTAATTTTGTAGCAAGGACTTTAACCTAGGAGCAACGTAGCCATGTTTGAGTATAGCTTTTGCATCAGCAGCTGAGCTCTGTCCAGAAAATCACCGTACTGTGTACACGCTCTATAATAACGTATGGTTAAGGTAAATACTGTACATTTTCATGAACGTAGAAGTAAAGATATCACTGAACAGTAGGCTAGTATCTGTTTCATCCTCATTTTAGGGTGTGACTTATACTCATTATTAAAAACCCTACTGTGACTGTGAATTGTAGAACAGCAATAAAAACACTATTCCATAACTTTAATTTGTGTCTAAGCGTAAAATTGGATAGTGTGTTATTTTCATTTAAATCCATATAATTTCTGACTAAAACTCTGCTTTTTTAATTATATTTAACCCAATGTGACATTATTAAGTATTCATAATTATCATAGATGTATTCTAGATGCTTGTTGCACTATTAAATATGCAGTTGTAATTAACAATTAACGTACACTCAAGGTATATCCAATCATTACCAATATAACATAGGAAGCTTGAGTCATGTTATTAATGATAGAGATAGGGCGTCATGTCGTCTATAGCTGTATTAATAATCACGACCTTTGCCTTTATTATATTATGCTTTTGGAATTTTTCATTTTTGACTTTATTTTATAATACTATGTAATCAAATAAGACACTCTTTTGACACAGAACATTTAGGGTATAACTAGAATTGAAAGGGTACTTCAAAAGTTATATATCACATCATTTAAAGACAGAAGGAAATTAAACGAGACAATAGCATCGAGGACATGTACAGGGTTCGTTAAATACCAAACACCGTTTAAGATGACCTGGGTATAAATTACACACATTAGGTCTTAACTTTGAACGTAGGATCATTTTTCTACAAGAGTCAAAATTTTATGTTAAACCGAAATAATATTAGGAGTCCACTGACTTAATCCCTGAGTCTTGCTAAAAAAATACGTTAGTTAAATGTCTAGTTCAAAGTCTATCAAATCTTAAGTTTCCTTCAAACACACAAAGCACAATAATTTCACTTACTCTTGAAGTTGAAGCCATAACCACTAGAAAACTCGGCATTCCATGACAAGTATTTCAAGTGACCAGTGGACAAGGTAACCTTAGCTGATTTTAGCTATCCTGTTTAGGCCCTTTGGTTTATTTTGGCTATGCTGTTTAGGCCCTTTTGCTTTCTTGCTCCCAGATTTTGGCTATCCTGTTTAGGTCCTTTTGTTTTCTTGCTCCCAGATTTTGTCTATCCTGTTTAGGCCCTTTTGTTTTCTTGCTCCCAGATATTAGCTATCGTGCTTAGGCCCTTTGGTTTTATTGCTCCCAGATTTTGGCTATCCTGTTTAGGTCCTTTTGTTTTATTGCTCCCAGATTTTGTCTATCCTGTTTAGGCCCTTTTGTTTTATTGCTCCCAGAGTTTGGCTATACTGTTTAGGCCCATTGGTTTTATTGCTCCCAGAATGTGGCTATCCTGTTTAGGTCCTTTTGTTTTATTGCTCCCAGATTTTGTCTATCCTATTTAGACCTTTTGGTTTTATTGCTCCCAGATTTTATCTATCCTATTTAGACCCTTTTGTTTTATTGCTCCCAGATTTTGGCTATCCTGTTTAGGTCCTTTTTGTTTTATTGTTCCCAGATTTTGGCTATCCTGTTTAGACCCTTTGGTTTTATTGCACCCAGATTTTGGCTATCCTGTGTAGACCCTTTTGTTTTATTGCTCCCAGATTTTGGCTATCCTGTTTAGACCTTTTTGTTTTATTGCTCCCAGATTTTGGCTATCCTGTTTAGGTCCTTTTGTTTTCCTGCTCCCAGATTTTGGCTATCTTGTTTAGGTCCTTTTGTTTTCTTGCTCCCAGATTTTGGCTATCCTGTTTAGACCCTTTCGTTTTATTGCTCCCAGATTTTTGCTATCCTGTTTAGGTCCTTTTGTTTTCCTGCTCCCAGATTTTGGCTATCCTGTTTAGGTCCTTTTGTTTTCTTGCTCCCAGATTTTGGCTATCCTGTTTAGACCCTTTCGTTTTATTGCTCCCAGATTTTGTCTATCCTGTTTAGGCCCTTTGGTTTTATTGCTACCAGATTTTGGCTATCCAGTTTAGGCCCTTTTGTTTTCTTCCTCCCAGATTTTGGCTATCCTGTTTAGACCCTTTTGTTTTATTGCTCCCAGATTTTGGCTTTCCTGTTTAGGTCCTTTTGTTTTCTTGCTCCCAGATTTTGCCTATCCTGTTTAGGCCCTTTGGTTTTATTGCTCCCATATTTTAGCTATCGTGTTTAGGCCCTTTTGTTTTATTGCTCCCAGATTTTGTCTATCCCATTTAGACCCTTTGGTTTTATTGCTCCCAGATTTTGTCTATCCTATTTAGACCTTTTTGTTTTATTGCTCCCAGATTTTGGTTATCCTGTTTAGGTCCTTTTTGTTTTATTGCTCCCAGATTTTGGCTATCCTGTTTAGACCCTTTGGTTTTATTGCTCCCAGATTTTGGTTATCCTGTGTAGGCCCTTTGGTTTTATTGCTCCTAGATTTTGGCTCTCCTGTTCAGGCCCTTTGGTTTTATTACTCCCAGATTTCGGCTATCCTGTTTAAACCTTTTTGTTTTATTGCTCCCAGATTTTGTCTATCCTGTTTAGACTCTTTTGTTTTATTGATCCCAGATTTTGGCTATCCTGTTTAGGTCCTTTTGTTTTATTGCTCCCAGATTTTGTCTATCCTACTTACACCCTTTTGTGTTATTGCTCCCAGATTTTGTCTATCCTGTTTAGGCCCTTTGGTTTTATTGCTCCCATATTTTTGCTATTCAGTTTAGGCCCTTTGGTTTTATTGCTCCCAGATTTTAACTATCCTGTTTAGGTCCTTTTGTTTTCTTGCTCCCAGATTTTGGCTATCCTGTTTAGACCCTTTTGTTTTATTGCTCCCAGATTTTGGCTATCCTGTTTAGGTCCTTTTGTTTTCTTGCTCCCAGATTGTGTCTATACTGTTTAGGCCCTTTGGTTTTATTGCTCCCATAATATAGCTATCGTGTTTAGGCCCTTTTGTTTTATTGCTCCCAGATTTTGGCTATCCTGTTTAGGTCCTTTTGTTTTCTTGCTCCCAGATTTTGGCTATCCTGTTTAGGTCCTTTTGTTTTCTTGCTCCCAGATTTTGCCTATACTGTTTAGGCCCTTTGGTTTTATTGCTCCCATATTTTAGCTATCGTGTTTAGGCCCTTTTGTTTTATTGCTCGCAGATTTTGGCTATCCTGTTTAGGTCCTTTTGTTTTCTTGCTCCCAGATTTTGGCTATCCTGTTTAGGTCCTTTTGTTTTATTGCTCCCAGATTTTGGCTATCCTGTTTAGGTCCTTTTGTTTTATTGCTCCCAGATTTTAGCTATCGTGCTTAGGCCCTTTTGTTTTATTGGGGGGCTCCCAGATTTTGTCTATCCTGCTTAGACCCTTTTGCGTTATTGCTCCCAGATTTTGGCTATCCTGTTTAGGCCCTTTGGTTTTATTGCTCCCAGATTTTGGCTATCCTGTTTAGGCCCTTTGGTTTTATTGCTCCCAGATGTTGGCTATCCTGTTTAGGTCCTTTTGTTTTCTTGCTCCCAGATTTTGGCTATCCTGTTTAGGCCCTTTGGTTTTATTGCTCCCAGATTTTGGCTATCCTGTTTAGGTCCTTTTTTTTTTTATTGCTCCCAGATTTTGGCTATCCTGTTTAGACCCTTTTGTTTTATTGCTCCCAGATTTTGGGTATCCTGTTTAGGTCCTTTTGTTTTATTGCTCCCAGATTTTGTCTATCCTGTTTAGGCCCTTTGGTTTTATTGCTCCCAGATTTTGGCTATCCTGTTTAGGCCCTTTGGTTTTATTGCTCCCAGAATGTGACTATCCTGTTTAGGTCCTTTTGTTTTGTTGCTCCCAGATTTTGTCTATCCTATTTAGACCCTTTTGTTTTATTGCTCCCAGATTTTGGCTATCCTGTTTAGGTCCTTTTGTTTTATTGCTCCCAGATTTTGTCTATACTGTTTAGGCCCATTGGTTTTATTGCTCCCAGAATGTGGCTATCCTGTTTAGGTCCTTTTGTTTTATTGCTCCCAGATTTTGTCTATCCTATTTAGACCTTTTGGTTTTATTGCTCCCAGATTTTATCTATCCTATTTAGACCCTTTTGTTTTATTGCTCCCAGATTTTGGCTATCCTGTTTAGGTCCTTTTTGTTTTATTGTTCCCAGATTTTGGCTATCCTGTTTAGACCCTTTGGTTTTATTGCACCCAGATTTTGGCTATCCTGTGTAGACTCCCAGATTTTGACTCTCCTGTTCAGGCCCTTTGGTTTTATTGCTCACAGACTTTGGTTATCCTGTTTAGACCCTTTTGTTTTATTGCTCCCAGATTTTGGCTATCCTGTTTAGACCTTTTTGTTTTATTGCTCCCAGATTTTGGCTATCCTGTTTAGACCCTTTTGTTTTATTGCTCCCAGATTTTTGCTATCCTGTTTAGGTCTTTTGGTTTTATTGCTCCCAGATTTTTGCTATCCTGTTTAGGTCCTTTTGTTTTCCTGCTCCCAGATTTTGGCTATCCTGTTTAGGTCCTTTTGTTTTCTTGCTCCCAGATTTTGGCTATCCTGTTTAGACCCTTTCGTTTTATTGCTCCCAGATTTTTGCTATCCTGTTTAGGTCCTTTTGTTTTCCTGCTCCCAGATTTTGGCTATCCTGTTTAGGTCCTTTTGTTTTCTTGCTCCCAGATTTTGGCTATCCTGTTTAGACCCTTTCGTTTTATTGCTCCCAGATTTTGTCTATCCTGTTTAGGCCCTTTGGTTTTATTGCTACCAGATTTTGGCTATCCAGTTTAGGCCCTTTTGTTTTATTGCTCCCAGATTTTGGCTATCCTGTTTAGGCCCTTTGGTTTTATTGCTCCCAGATTTTAGCTATCCTGTTTAGGTCCTTTTGTTTTCTTGCTCCCAGATTTTGGCTATCCTGTTTAGACCCTTTTGTTTTATTGCTCCCAGATTTTGGCTATCCTGTTTAGGTCCTTTTGTTTTCTTGCTCCCAGATTTTGCCTATCCTGTTTAGGCCCTTTGGTTTTATTGCTCCCATATTTTAGCTATCGTGTTTAGGCCCTTTTGTTTTATTGCTCCCAGATTTTGGCTATCCTGTTTAGATCCTTTTGTTTTCTTGCTCCCATATTTTGGCTATCCTGTTTAGGTCCTTTTGTTTTATTGCTCCCAGATTTGTCTATCCTATTTAGACCCTTTGGTTTTATTGCTCCCAGATTTTGGCTATCCTGTTTAGGCCCTTTTGTTTTATTGCTCCCAGATTTTGGCTATCCTGTTCAGGCCCTTTTGTTTTATTGCTCCCAGACTTTGGCTATCCTGTTTAGACCCTTTGGTTTTATTGCTCCCAGATTTTGGCTATACTGTTTAGACCTTTTTGTTTTATTGCTCCCAGATTTTGGCTATCCTGTTTAGACCCTTTTGTTTTATTGCTCCCAGATTTTGGCTATCCTGTTTAGGTCCTTTGGCTTTATTGCTCCCAGATTTTGGCTATCCTGTTTAAGTCCTTTTGTTTTCTTGCTCCCAGATTTTGGCTATGCTGTTTAGACCCTTTCGTTTTATTGCTCCCAGATTTTGGCTATCCTGTTTAGGCCCTTTGGTTTTATTGCTCCCAGATTTTGGCTATCCAGTTTAGTCCCTTTGGTTTTATTGCTCCCAGATTTTGGCTATCCTGTTTAGGCCCTTTGGTTTTATTGCTCCCAGATTTTAGCTATCCTGTTTAGGTCCTTTTGTTTTCTTGCTCCCAGATTTTGGCTATCCTGTTTAGACTCTTTTGTTTTCCTGCTCCCATATTTTGGCTATCCTTTTTAGACCCTTTTGTTTTCTTGCTCCCAGATTTTGGCTATCCTGTTTAGGTCCTTTTGTTTTCTTGCTCCCAGATTTTGTCTATCCTGCTTAGACCCTTTTGCGTTATTGCTCCCAGATTTTGGCTATCCTGTTTAGGTCCTTTTGTTTTCTTGCTCCCAACTTTTGGCTATCCTATTTAGACTCTTTTGTTTTCTTGCTCCCATATTTTGGCTATCCTGTTTAGGTCCTTTTGTTTTCTTACTCCCATATTTTGGCTATCCTATTTAGGCCCTTTGGTTTTATTGCTCCCAGATTTTGGCTATCCTGTTTAGACCCTTTTGTTTTATTGCTCCCAGATTTTGGCTATCCTGTTTAGGTCCTTTTGTTTTCTTGCTCCCAGATTTTGGCTATCCTGTTTAGGTCCTTTTGTTTTCTTGCTCCCAGATTTTGTCTATCCTGCTTAGACCCTTTTGCGTTATTGCTCCCAGATTTTGGCTATCCTGTTTAGGTCCTTTTGTTTTCTTGCTCCCAACTTTTGGCTATCCTGTTTAGACTCTTTTGTTTTATTGCTCCCATATTTTGGCTATCCTGTTTAGGTCCTTTTGTTTTCTTACTCCCAGATTTTGGCTATCCTATTTAGGCCCTTTGGTTTTATTGCTCCCAGATTTTGGCTATCCTGTTTAGACCCTTTGGTTTTATTGCTCCCAGATTTTGGCTATCCTGTTTAGGTCCTTTTTTTTTTTATTGCTCCCAGATTTTGGCTATCCTGTTTAGACCCTTTTGTTTTATTGCTCCCAGATTTTGGGTATCCTGTTTAGGTCCTTTTGTTTTATTGCTCCCAGATTTTGTCTATCCTGTTTAGGCCCTTTGGTTTTATTGCTCCCAGATTTTGGCTATCCTGTTTAGGCCCTTTGGTTTTATTGCTCCCAGAATGTGACTATCCTGTTTAGGTCCTTTTGTTTTGTTGCTCCCAGATTTTGTCTATCCTATTTAGACCCTTTTGTTTTATTGCTCCCAGATTTTGGCTATCCTGTTTAGGTCCTTTTGTTTTATTGCTCCCAGATTTTGTCTATACTGTTTAGGCCCATTGGTTTTATTGCTCCCAGAATGTGGCTATCCTGTTTAGGTCCTTTTGTTTTATTGCTCCCAGATTTTGTCTATCCTATTTAGACCTTTTGGTTTTATTGCTCCCAGATTTTATCTATCCTATTTAGACCCTTTTGTTTTATTGCTCCCAGATTTTGGCTATCCTGTTTAGGTCCTTTTTGTTTTATTGTTCCCAGATTTTGGCTATCCTGTTTAGACCCTTTGGTTTTATTGCACCCAGATTTTGGCTATCCTGTGTAGACTCCCAGATTTTGACTCTCCTGTTCAGGCCTTTGGTTTTATTGCTCACAGACTTTGGTTATCCTGTTTAGACCCTTTTGTTTTATTGCTCCCAGATTTTGGCTATCCTGTTTAGACCTTTTTGTTTTATTGCTCCCAGATTTTGGCTATCTTGTTTAGACCCTTTTGTTTTATTGCTCCCAGATTTTTGCTATCCTGTTTAGGTCTTTTGGTTTTATTGCTCCCAGATTTTTGCTATCCTGTTTAGGTCCTTTTGTTTTCCTGCTCCCAGATTTTGGCTATCCTGTTTAGGTCCTTTTGTTTTCTTGCTCCCAGATTTTGGCTATCCTGTTTAGAACCTTTCGTTTTATTGCTCCCAGATTTTGTCTATCCTGTTTAGGCCCTTTGGTTTTATTGCTACCAGATTTTGGCTATCCAGTTTAGGCCCTTTTGTTTTATTGCTCCCAGATTTTGGCTATCCTGTTTAGGCCCTTTGGTTTTATTGCTCCCAGATTTTAGCTATCCTGTTTAGGTCCTTTTGTTTTCTTGCTCCCAGATTTTGGCTATCCTGTTTAGACCCTTTTGTTTTATTGCTCCCAGATTTTGGCTATCCTGTTTAGGTCCTTTTGTTTTCTTGCTCCCAACTTTTGGCTATCCTGTTTAGACTCTTTTGTTTTCTTGCTCCCATATTTTGGCTATCCTGTTTAGGTCCTTTTGTTTTCTTACTCTCATATTTTGGCTATCCTATTTAGGCCCTTTGGTTTTATTGCTCCCAGATTTTGGCTATCCTGTTTAGACCCTTTTGTTTTATTGCTCCCAGATTTTGGCTATCCTGTTTAGGTCCTTTTGTTTTCTTGCTCCCAGATTTTGGCTATCCTGTTTAGGTCCTTTTGTTTTCTTGCTCCCAGATTTTGTCTATCCTGCTTAGACCCTTTTGCGTTATTGCTCCCAGATTTTGGCTATCCTGTTTAGGTCCTTTTGTTTTCTTGCTCCCAACTTTTGGCTATCCTGTTTAGACTCTTTTGTTTTATTGCTCCCATATTTTGGCTATCCTGTTTAGGTCCTTTTGTTTTCTTACTCCCAGATTTTGGCTATCCTATTTAGGCCCTTTGGTTTTATTGCTCCCAGATTTTGGCTATCCTGTTTAGACCCTTTGGTTTTATTGCTCCCAGATTTGGGCTATCCTGTTTAGGTCCTTTTTTTTTTTATTGCTCCCAGATTTTGGCTATCCTGTTTAGACCCTTTTGTTTTATTGCTCCCAGATTTTGGGTATCCTGTTTAGGTCCTTTTGTTTTATTGCTCCCAGATTTTGTCTATCCTGTTTAGGCCCTTTGGTTTTATTGCTCCCAGATTTTGGCTATCCTGTTTAGGCCCTTTGGTTTTATTGCTCCCAGAATGTGACTATCCTGTTTAGGTCCTTTTGTTTTGTTGCTCCCAGATTTTGTCTATCCTATTTAGACCCTTTTGTTTTATTGCTCCCAGATTTTGGCTATCCTGTTTAGGTCCTTTTGTTTTATTGCTCCCAGATTTTGTCTATACTGTTTAGGCCCATTGGTTTTATTGCTCCCAGAATGTGGCTATCCTGTTTAGGTCCTTTTGTTTTATTGCTCCCAGATTTTGTCTATCCTATTTAGACCTTTTGGTTTTATTGCTCCCAGATTTTATCTATCCTATTTAGACCCTTTTGTTTTATTGCTCCCAGATTTTGGCTATCCTGTTTAGGTCCTTTTTGTTTTATTGTTCCCAGATTTTGGCTATCCTGTTTAGACCCTTTGGTTTTATTGCACCCAGATTTTGGCTATCCTGTGTAGACTCCCAGATTTTGACTCTCCTGTTCAGGCCTTTGGTTTTATTGCTCACAGACTTTGGTTATCCTGTTTAGACCCTTTTGTTTTATTGCTCCCAGATTTTGGCTATCCTGTTTAGACCTTTTTGTTTTATTGCTCCCAGATTTTGGCTATCTTGTTTAGACCCTTTTGTTTTATTGCTCCCAGATTTTTGCTATCCTGTTTAGGTCTTTTGGTTTTATTGCTCCCAGATTTTTGCTATCCTGTTTAGGTCCTTTTGTTTTCCTGCTCCCAGATTTTGGCTATCCTGTTTAGGTCCTTTTGTTTTCTTGCTCCCAGATTTTGGCTATCCTGTTTAGACCCTTTCGTTTTATTGCTCCCAGATTTTTGCTATCCTGTTTAGGTCCTTTTGTTTTACTGCTCCCAGATTTTGGCTATCCTGTTTAGGTCCTTTTGTTTTCTTGCTCCCAGATTTTGGCTATCCTGTTTAGACCCTTTCGTTTTATTGCTCCCAGATTTTGTCTATCCTGTTTAGGCCCTTTGGTTTTATTGCTACCAGATTTTGGCTATCCAGTTTAGGCCCTTTTGTTTTATTGCTCTCAGATTTTGGCTATCCTGTTTAGGCCCTTTGGTTTTATTGCTCCCAGATTTTAGCTATCCTGTTTAGGTCCTTTTGTTTTCTTGCTCCCAGATTTTGGCTATCCTGTTTAGACCCTTTTGTTTTATTGCTCCCAGATTTTGGCTATCCTGTTTAGGGCCTTTTGTTTTCTTGCTCCCAGATTTTGCCTATCCTGTTTAGGCCCTTTGGTTTTATTGCTCCCATATATTAGCTATCGTGTTTAGGCCCTTTTGTTTTATTGCTCCCAGATTTTGGCTATCCTGTTTAGATCCTTTTGTTTTCTTGCTCCCATATTTTGGCTATCCTGTTTAGGTCCTTTTGTTTTATTGCTCCCAGATTTGTCTATCCTATTTAGACCCTTTGGTTTTATTGCTCCCATATTTTGGCTATCCTGTTTAGGCCCTTTTGTTTTATTGCTCCCAGATTTTGGCTATCCTGTTCAGGCCCTTTTGTTTTATTGCTCCCAGACTTTGGCTATCCTGTTTAGACCCTTTGGTTTTATTGCTCCCAGATTTTGGCTATACTGTTTAGACCTTTTTGTTTTATTGCTCCCAGATTTTGGCTATCCTGTTTAGACCCTTTTGTTTTATTGCTCCCAGATTTTGGCTATCCTGTTTAGGTCCTTTGGCTTTATTGCTCCCAGATTTTGGCTATCCTGTTTAAGTCCTTTTGTTTTCTTGCTCCCAGATTTTGGCTATGCTGTTTAGACCCTTTCGTTTTATTGCTCCCAGATTTTGGCTATCCTGTTTAGGACCTTTGGTTTTATTGCTCCCAGATTTTGGCTATCCAGTTTAGTCCCTTTGGTTTTATTGCTCCCAGATTTTGGCTATCCTGTTTAGGCCCTTTGGTTTTATTGCTCCCAGATTTTAGCTATCCTGTTTAGGTCCTTTTGTTTTCTTGCTCCCAGATTTTGGCTATCCTGTTTAGACTCTTTTGTTTTCCTGCTCCCATATTTTGGCTATCCTTTTTAGACCCTTTTGTTTTCTTGCTCCCAGATTTTGGCTATCCTGTTTAGGTCCTTTTGTTTTCTTGCTCCCATATTTTGTCTATCCTGCTTAGACCCTTTTGCGTTATTGCTCCCAGATTTTGGCTATCCTGTTTAGGTCCTTTTGTTTTCTTGCTCCCAACTTTTGGCTATCCTGTTTAGACTCTTTTGTTTTCTTGCTCCCATATTTTGGCTATCCTGTTTAGGTCCTTTTGTTTTCTTACTCCCAGATGTTGGCTATCCTATTTAGGCCCTTTGGTTTTATTGCTCCCAGATTTTGGCTATCCTGTTTAGACCCTTTTGTTTTATTGCTCCCAGATTTTGGCTATCCTGTTTAGGTCCTTTTGTTTTCTTGCTCCCAGATTTTGGCTATCCTGTTTAGGTCCTTTTGTTTTCTTGCTCCCAGATTTTGTCTATCCTGCTTAGACCCTTTTGCGTTATTGCTCCCAGATTTTGGCTATCCTGTTTAGGTCCTTTTGTTTTCTTGCTCCTAACTTTTGGCTATCCTGTTTAGACTCTTTTGTTTTCTTGCTCCCATATTTTGGCTATCCTGTTTAGGTCCTTTTGTTTTCTTACTCCCAGATTTTGGCTATCCTATTTAGGCCCTTTGGTTTTATTGCTCCCAGATTTTGGCTATCCTGTTTAGACCCTTTTGTTTTATTGCTCCCAGATTTTGGCTATCCTGTTTAGGTCCTTTTGTTTTCTTGCTCCCAGATTTTGGCTATCCTGTTTAGGTCCTTTTGTTTTCTTGCTCCCAGATTTTGCCTATACTGTTTAGGCCCTTTGGTTTTATTGCTCCCATATTTTAGCTATCGTGTTTAGGCCCTTTTGTTTTATTGCTCGCAGATTTTGGCTATCCTGTTTAGGTCCTTTTGTTTTCTTGCTCCCAGATTTTGGCTATCCTGTTTAGGTCCTTTTGTTTTATTGCTCCCAGATTTTGGCTATCCTGTTTAGGTCCTTTTGTTTTATTGCTCCCAGATTTTAGCTATCGTGCTTAGGCCCTTTTGTTTTATTGGGGGGCTCCCAGATTTTGTTTATCCTGTTTAGGCCCTTTGGTTTTATTGCTCCCAGATTTTGGCTATCCTGTTTAGGCCCTTTGGTTTTATTGCTCCCAGATGTTGGCTATCCTGTTTAGGTCCTTTTGTTTTCTTGCTCCCAGATTTTGGCTATCCTGTTTAGGCCCTTTGGTTTTATTGCTCCCAGATTTTGGCTATCCTGTTTAGGTCCTTTTTTTTTATTGCTCCCAGATTTTGGCTATCCTGTTTAGACCCTTTTGTTTTATTGCTCCCAGATTTTGGGTATCCTGTTTAGGTCCTTTTGTTTTATTGCTCCCAGATTTTGTCTATCCTGTTTAGGCCCTTTGGTTTTATTGCTCCCAGATTTTGGCTATCCTGTTTAGGCCCTTTAGTTTTATTGCTCCCAGAATGTGACTATCCTGTTTAGGTCCTTTTGTTTTGTTGCTCCCAGATTTTGTCTATCCTATTTAGACCCTTTTGTTTTATTGCTCCCAGATTTTGGCTATCCTGTTTAGGTCCTTTTGTTTTATTGCTCCCAGATTTTGTCTATCCTGTTTAGGCCCTTTTGTTTTATTGCTCCCAGAGTTTGGCTATACTGTTTAGGCCCATTGGTTTTATTGCTCCCAGAATGTGGCTATCCTGTTTAGGTCCTTTTGTTTTATTGCTCCCAGATTTTGTCTATCCTATTTAGACCTTTTGGTTTTATTGCTCCCAGATTTTATCTATCCTATTTAGACCCTTTTGTTTTATTGCTCCCAGATTTTGGCTATCCTGTTTAGGTCCTTTTTGTTTTATTGTTCCCAGATTTTGGCTATCCTGTTTAGACCCTTTGGTTTTATTGCACCCAGATTTTGGCTATCCTGTGTAGACTCCCAGATTTTGACTCTCCTGTTCAGGCCCTTTGGTTTTATTGCTCACAGATTTTGGCTATCCTGTTTAGACCCTTTTGTTTTATTGCTCCCAGATTTTGGCTATCCTGTTTAGACCTTTTTGTTTTATTGCTCCCAGATTTTGGCTATCCTGTTTAGACCCTTTTGTTTTATTGCTCCCATATTTTAGCTATCGTGCTTAGGCCCTTTTGTTTTATTGGGGGGCTCCCAGATTTTGTCTATCCTGCTTAGACCCTTTTGCGTTATTGCTCCCAGATTTTGGCTATCCTGTTTAGGCCCTTTGGTTTTATTGCTCCCAGATTTTGGCTATCCTGTTTAGGCCCTTTGGTTTTATTGCTCCCAGATGTTGGCTATCCTGTTTAGGTCCTTTTGTTTTCTTGCTCCCAGATTTTGGCTATCCTGTTTAGGCCCTTTGGTTTTATTGCTCCCAGACTTTAGCTATCCTGTTTAGGTCCTTTTTTTTTTATTGCTCCCAGATTTTGGCTATCCTGTTTAGACCCTTTTGTTTTATTGCTCCCAGATTTTGGGTATCCTGTTTAGGTCCTTTTGTTTTATTGCTCCCAGATTTTGTCTATCCTGTTTAGGCCCTTTGGTTTTATTGCTCCCAGATTTTGGCTATCCTGTTTAGGCCCTTTGGTTTTATTGCTCCCAGAATGTGACTATCCTGTTTAGGTCCTTTTGTTTTGTTGCTCCCAGATGTTGTCTATCCTATTTAGACCCTTTTGTTTTATTGCTCCCAGATCTTGGCTATCCTGTTTAGGTCCTTTTGTTTTATTGCTCCCAGATTTTGTCTATCCTGTTTAGGCCCTTTTGTTTTATTGCTCCCAGAGTTTGGCTATACTGTTTAGGCCCATTGGTTTTATTGCTCCCAGAATGTGGCTATCCTGTTTAGGTCCTTTTGTTTTATTGCTCCCAGATTTTGTCTATCCTATTTAGACCTTTTGGTTTTATTGCTCCCAGATTTTATCTATCCTATTTAGACCCTTTTGTTTTATTGCTCCCAGATTTTGGCTATCCTGTTTAGGTCCTTTTTGTTTTATTGTTCCCAGATTTTGGCTATCCTGTTTAGACCCTTTGGTTTTATTGCACCCAGATTTTGGCTATCCTGTGTAGACTCCCAGATTTTGACTCTCCTGTTCAGGCCCTTTGGTTTTATTGTTCACAGACTTTGGCTATCCTGTTTAGACCCTTTTGTTTTATTGCTCCCAGATTTTTGCTATCCTGTTTAGGTCTTTTGGTTTTATTGCTCCCAGATTTTTGCTATCCTGTTTAGGTCCTTTTGTTTTCCTGCTCCCAGATTTTGGCTATCCTGTTTAGGTCCTTTTGTTTTCTTGCTCCCAGATTTTGGCTATCCTGTTTAGAACCTTTCGTTTTATTGCTCCCAGATTTTGTCTATCCTGTTTAGGCCCTTTGGTTTTATTGCTACCAGATTTTGGCTATCCAGTTTAGGCCCTTTTGTTTTATTGCTCCCAGATTTTGGCTATCCTGTTTAGGCCCTTTGGTTTTATTGCTCCCAGATTTTAGCTATCCTGTTTAGGTCCTTTTGTTTTCTTGCTCCCAGATTTTGGCTATCCTGTTTAGACCCTTTTGTTTTATTGCTCCCAGATTTTGGCTATCCTGTTTAGGTCCTTTTGTTTTATTGCTCCCAGATTTTGCCTATCCTGTTTAGGCCCTTTGGTTTTATTGCTCCCATATTTTAGCTATCGTGTTTAGGCCCTTTTGTTTTATTGCTCCCAGATTTTGGCTATCCTGTTTAGATCCTTTTGTTTTCTTGCTCCCATATTTTGGCTATCCTGTTTAGGTCCTTTTGTTTTATTGCTCCCAGATTTGTCTATCCTATTTAGACCCTTTGGTTTTATTGCTCCCAGATTTTGGCTATCCTGTTTAGGCCCTTTTTGTTTTATTGCTCCCAGATTTTGGCTATCCTGTTTAGACCCTTTGGTTTTATTGCACCCAGATTTTGGCTATCCTGTGTAGGCCCTTTGGTTTTATTGCTCCCAGATTTTGGCTATCCTGTTCAGGCCCTTTTGTTTTATTGCTCCCAGACTTTGGCTATCCTGTTTAGACCCTTTGGTTTTATTGCTCCCAGATTTTGGCTATACTGTTTAGACCTTTTTGTTTTATTGCTCCCAGATTTTGGCTATCCTGTTTAGACCCTTTTGTTTTATTGCTCCCAGATTTTGGCTATCCTGTTTAGGTCCTTTGGTTTTATTGCTCCCAGATTTTGGCTATCCTGTTTAGGTCCTTTTGTTTTCTTGCTCCCAGATTTTGGCTATGCTGTTTAGACCCTTTCGTTTTATTGCTCCCAGATTTTGGCTATCCTGTTTAGGCCCTTTGGTTTTATTGCTCCCAGATTTTGGCTATCCAGTTTAGTCCCTTTGGTTTTATTGCTCCCAGATTTTGGCTATCCTGTTTAGGTCCTTTTTGTTTTATTGTTCCCAGATTTTGGCTATCCTGTTTAGACCCTTTGGTTTTATTGCACCCAGATTTTGGCTATCCTGTGTAGACTCCCAGATTTTGACTCTCCTGTTCAGGCCCTTTGGTTTTATTGTTCACAGACTTTGGCTATCCTGTTTAGACCCTTTTGTTTTATTGCTCCCAGATTTTTGCTATCCTGTTTAGGTCTTTTGGTTTTATTGCTCCCAGATTTTTGCTATCCTGTTTAGGTCCTTTTGTTTTCCTGCTCCCAGATTTTGGCTATCCTGTTTAGGTCCTTTTGTTTTCTTGCTCCCAGATTTTGGCTATCCTGTTAGAACCTTTCGTTTTATTGCTCCCAGATTTTGTCTATCCTGTTTAGGCCCTTTGGTTTTATTGCTACCAGATTTTGGCTATCCAGTTTAGGCCCTTTTGTTTTATTGCTCCCAGATTTTGGCTATCCTGTTTAGGCCCTTTGGTTTTATTGCTCCCAGATTTTAGCTATCCTGTTTAGGTCCTTTTGTTTTCTTGCTCCCAGATTTTGGCTATCCTGTTTAGACCCTTTTGTTTTATTGCTCCCAGATTTTGGCTATCCTGTTTAGGTCCTTTTGTTTTATTGCTCCCAGATTTTGCCTATCCTGTTTAGGCCCTTTGGTTTTATTGCTCCCATATTTTAGCTATCGTGTTTAGGCCCTTTTGTTTTATTGCTCCCAGATTTTGTCTATCCTGTTTAGATCCTTTTGTTTTCTTGCTCCCATATTTTGGCTATCCTGTTTAGGTCCTTTTGTTTTATTGCTCCCAGATTTGTCTATCCTATTTAGACCCTTTGGTTTTATTGCTCCCAGATTTTGGCTATCCTGTTTAGGCCCTTTTTGTTTTATTGCTCCCAGATTTTGGCTATCCTGTTTAGACCCTTTGGTTTTATTGCACCCAGATTTTGGCTATCCTGTGTAGGCCCTTTGGTTTTATTGCTCCCAGATTTTGGCTATCCTGTTCAGGCCCTTTTGTTTTATTGCTCCCAGACTTTGGCTATCCTGTTTAGACCCTTTGGTTTTATTGCTCCCAGATATTGGCTATACTGTTTAGACCTTTTTGTTTTATTGCTCCCAGATTTTGGCTATCCTGTTTAGGTCCTTTTGTTTTATTGCTCCCAGATTTTGGCTATCCTGTTTAGGTCCTTTGGTTTTATTGCTCCCAGATTTTGGCTATCCTGTTTAGGTCCTTTTGTTTTCTTGCTCCCAGATTTTGGCTATCCTGTTTAGGTCCTTTTGTTTTCTTGCTCCCAGATTTTGGCTATGCTGTTTAGACCCTTTCGTTTTATTGCTCCCAGATTTTGGCTATCCTGTTTAGGCCCTTTGGTTTTATTGCTCCCAGATTTTGGCTATCCAGTTTAGTCCCTTTGGTTTTATTGCTCCCAGATTTTGGCTATCCTGTTTAGGCCCTTTGGTTTTATTGCTCCCAGATTTTAGCTATCCTATTTAGGTCCTTTTGTTTTCTTGCTCCCAGATTTTGGCTATCCTGTTTAGACTCTTTTGTTTTCTTGCTCCCATATTTTGGCTATCCTGTTTAGACCCTTTTGTTTTCTTGCTCCCAGATTTTGGCTATCCTGTTTAGGTCCTTTTGCGTTATTGCTCCCAGATTTCTTGCTCCCAACTTTTGGCTTTCCTGTTTAGACTCTTTTGTTTTCTTGCTCCCAGATTTTGTCTATCCTGCTTAGACCCTTTTGCGTTATTGCTCCCAGATTTTGGCTATCCTGTTTAGGTCCTTTTGTTTTCTTGCTCCCAACTTTTGGCTATCCTGTTTAGACTCTTTTGTTTTCTTGCTCCCATATTTTGGCTATCCTGTTTAGGTCCTTTTGTTTTCTTACTCCCAGATTTTGGCTATCCTATTTAGGCCCTTTGGTTTTATTGCTCCCAGATTTTGGCTATCCTGTTTAGACCCTTTTGTTTTATTGCTCCCATAATATAGCTATCGTGTTTAGGCCCTTTTGTTTTATTGCTCCCAGATTTTGGCTATCCTGTTTAGGTCCTTTTATTTTCTTGCTCCCAGATTTTGGCTATCCTGTTTAGGTCCTTTTGTTTTCTTGCTCCCAGATTTTGCCTATACTGTTTAGGCCCTTTGGTTTTATTGCTCCCATATTTTAGCTATCGTGTTTAGGCCCTTTTGTTTTATTGCTCCCAGATTTTGGCTATCCTGTTTAGGTCCTTTTGTTTTATTGCTCCCAGATTTTGTCTATCCTGTTTAGGCCCTTTTGTTTTATTGCTCCCAGAGTTTGGCTATACTGTTTAGGCCCATTGGTTTTATTGCTCCCAGATTTTGGCTATCCTGTTTAGGTCCTTTTGTTTTATTGCTCCCAGATTTTGGCTATCCTGTTTAGGTCCTTTTGTTTTATTGCTCCCAGATTTTAGCTATCGTGCTTAGGCCCTTTTGTTTTATTGGGGGGCTCCCAGATTTTGTCTATCCTGCTTAGACCCTTTTGCGTTATTGCTCCCAGATTTTGGCTATCCTGTTTAGGCCCTTTGGTTTTATTGCTCCCAGATTTTGGCTATCCTGTTTAGGCCCTTTGGTTTTATGGTTCCCAGATGTTGGCTATCCTGTTTAGGTCCTTTTGTTTTCTTGCTCCCAGATTTTGGCTATCCTGTTTAGGCCCTTTGGTTTTATTGCTCCCAGATTTTGGCAATCCTGTTTAGGTCCTTTTTTTTTTATTGCTCCCAGATTTTGGCTATCCTGTTTAGGTCCTTTTGTTTTATTGCTCCCAGATTTTAGCTATCGTGCTTAGGCCCTTTTGTTTTATTGGGGGGCTCCCAGATTTTGTCTATCCTGCTTAGACCCTTTTGCGTTATTGCTCCCAGATTTTGGCTATCCTGTTTAGGCCCTTTGGTTTTATTGCTCCCAGATTTTGGCTATCCTGTTTAGGCCCTTTGGTTTTATTGCTCCCAGATGTTGGCTATCCTGTTTAGGTCCTTTTGTTTTCTTGCTCCCAGATTTTGGCTATCCTGTTTAGGCCCTTTGGTTTTATTGCTCCCAGATTTTGGCTATCCTGTTTAGGTCCTTTTTTTTTTTATTGCTCCCAGATTTTGGCTATCCTGTTTAGGTCCTTTTGTTTTCTTGCTCCCAGATTTTGGCTATCCTGTTTAGACCCTTTCGTTTTATTGCTCCCAGATTTTTGCTATCCTGTTTAGGTCCTTTTGTTTTCCTGCTCCCAGATTTTGGCTATCCTGTTTAGGTCCTTTTGTTTTCTTGCTCCCAGATTTTGGCTATCCTGTTTAGACCCTTTCGTTTTATTGCTCCCAGATTTTGTCTATCCTGTTTAGGCCCTTTGGTTTTATTGCTACCAGATTTTGGCTATCCAGTTTAGGCCCTTTTGTTTTATTGCTCCCAGATTTTGGCTATCCTGTTTAGGCCCTTTGGTTTTATTGCTCCCAGATTTTAGCTATCCTGTTTAGGTCCTTTTGTTTTCTTGTTCCCAGATTTTGGCTATCCTGTTTAGACCCTTTTGTTTTATTGCTCCCAGATTTTGGCTATCCTGTTTAGGTCCTTTTGTTTTCTTGCTCCCAGATTTTGCCTATCCTGTTTAGGCCCTTTGGTTTTATTGCTCCCATATTTTAGCTATCGTGTTTAGGCCCTTTTGTTTTATTGCTCCCAGATTTTGGCTATCCTGTTTAGATCCTTTTGTTTTCTTGCTCCCATATTTTGGCTATCCTGTTTAGGTCCTTTTGTTTTATTGCTCCCAGATTTGTCTATCCTATTTAGACCCTTTGGTTTTATTGCTCCCAGATTTTGGCTATCCTGTTTAGGTCCTTTTTGTTTTATTGCTCCCAGATTTTGGCTATCCTGTTTAGACCCTTTGGTTTTATTGCACCCAGATTTTGGCTATCCTGTGTAGGCCCTTTGGTTTTATTGCTCCCAGATTTTGGCTATACTGTTTAGACCTTTTTGTTTTATTGCTCCCAGATTTTGGCTATCCTGTTTAGACCCTTTTGTTTTATTGCTCCCAGATTTTGGCTATCCTGTTTAGGTCCTTTGGTTTTATTGCTCCCAGATTTTGGCTATCCTGTTTAGGTCCTTTTGTTTTCTTGCTCCCAGATTTTGGCTATGCTGTTTAGACCCTTTCGTTTTATTGCTCCCAGATTTTGTCTATCCTGTTTAGGCCCTTTGGTTTTATTGCTCCCAGATTTTGGCTATCCAGTTTAGTCCCTTTGGTTTTATTGCTCCCAGATTTTGGCTATCCTGTTTAGGGCCTTTGGTTTTATTGCTCCCAAATTTTAGCTATCCTGTTTAGGTCCTTTTGTTTTCTTGCTCCCAGATTTTGGCTATCCTGTTTAGACTCTTTTGTTTTCTTGCTCCCATATTTTGGCTATCATGTTTAGACCCTTTTGTTTTCTTCCTCCCAGATTTTGTCTATCCTGCTTAGACCCTTTTGCGTTATTGCTCCCAGATTTTGGCTATCCTGTTTATGTCCTTTTGTTTTCTTGCTCCCAACTTTTGGCTATCCTGTTTAGACTCTTTTGTTTTCTTGCTCCCATATTTTGGCTATCCTGTTTAGGTCCTTTTGTTTTCTTACTCCCAGATTTTGGCTATCCTATTTTGGCCCTTTGGTTTTATTGCTCCCAGATTTTGGCTATCCTGTTTAGACCCTTTTGTTTTATTGCTCCCAGATTTTGGCTATCCTGTTTAGGTCCTTTTGTTTTCTTGCTCCCAGATTTTGGCTATCCTGTTTAGGTCCTTTTGTTTTCTTGCTCCCAGATTTTGCCTATACTATTTAGGCCCTTTGGTTTTATTGCTCCCATATTTTAGCTATCGTGTTTAGGCCCTTTTGTTTTATTGCTCGCAGATTTTGGCTATCCTGTTTAGGTCCTTTTGTTTTATTGCTCCCAGATTTTGGGTATCCTGTTTAGGTCCTTTTGTTTTATTGCTCCCAGATTTTGTCTATCCTGTTTAGTCCCTTTGGTTTTATTGGTCCCAGATTTTGGCTATCCTGTTTAGGCCCTTTGGTTTTATTGCTCCCAGAATGTGACTATCCTGTTTAGGTCCTTTTGTTTTGTTGCTCCCAGATTTTGTCTATCCTATTTAGACCCTTTAGTTTTATTGCTCCCAGATTTTGGCTATCCTGTTTAGGTCCTTTTGTTTTATTGCTCCCAGATTTTGTCTATCCTGTTTAGGCCCTTTTGTTTTATTGCTCCCAGAGTTTGGCTATACTGTTTAGGCCCATTGGTTTTATTGCTCCCAGAATGTGGCTATCCTGTTTAGGTCCTTTTGTTTTATTGCTCCCAGATTTTGTCTATCCTATTTAGACCTTTTGGTTTTATTGCTCCCAGATTTTATCTATCCTATTTAGGTCCTTTTTGTTTTATTGTTCCCAGATTTTGGCTATCCTGTTTAGACCCTTTGGTTTTATTGCACCCAGATTTTGGCTATCCTGTGTAGACTCCCAGATTTTGACTCTCCTGTTCAGGCCCTTTGGTTTTATTGCTCACAGACTTTGGCTATCCTGTTTAGACCCTTTTGTTTTATTGCTCCCAGATTTTGGCTATCCTGTTTAGACCTTTTTGTTTTATTGCTCCCAGATTTTGGCTATCCTGTTTAGACCCTTTTGTTTTATTGCTCCCAGATTTTTGCTATCCTGTTTAGGTCCTTTTGTTTTCCTGCTCCCAGATTTTGGCTATCCTGTTTAGGTCCTTTTGTTTTCTTGCTCCCAGATTTTGGCTATCCTGTTTAGACCCTTTCGTTTTATTGCTCCCAGATTTTTGCTATCCTGTTTAGGTCCTTTTGTTTTCCTGCTCCCAGATTTTGGCTATCCTGTTTAGGTCCTTTTGTTTTCTTGCTCCCAGATTTTGGCTATCCTGTTTAGACCCTTTCGTTTTATTGCTCCCAGATTTTGTCTATCCTGTTTAGGCCCTTTGGTTTTATTGCTACCAGATTTTGGCTATCCAGTTTAGGCCCTTTTGTTTTATTGCTCCCAGATTTTGGCTATCCTGTTTAGGCCCTTTGGTTTTATTGCTCCCAGATTTTAGCTATCCTGCTTAGGTCCTTTTGTTTTCTTGTTCCCAGATTTTGGCTATCCTGTTTAGACCCTTTTGTTTTATTGCTCCCAGATTTTGGCTATCCTGTTTAGGTCCTTTTGTTTTCTTGCTCCCAGATTTTGCCTATCCTGTTTAGGCCCTTTGGTTTTATTGCTCCCATATTTTAGCTATCGTGTTTAGGCCCTTTTGTTTTATTGCTCCCAGATTTTGGCTATCCTGTTTAGGTCCTTTTGTTTTATTGCTCCCAGATTTGTCTATCCTATTTAGACCCTTTGGTTTTATTGCTCCCAGATTTTGGCTATCCTGTTTAGGTCCTTTTTGTTTTATTGCTCCCAGATTTTGGCTATCCTGTTTAGACCCTTTGGTTTTATTGCACCCAGATTTTGGCTATCCTGTGTAGGCCCTTTGGTTTTATTGCTCCCAGATTTTGGCTATACTGTTTAGACCTTTTTGTTTTATTGCTCCCAGATTTTGGCTATCCTGTTTAGACCCTTTTGTTTTATTGCTCCCAGATTTTGGCTATCCTGTTTAGGTCCTTTGGTTTTATTGCTCCCAGATTTTGGCTATCCTGTTTAGGTCCTTTTGTTTTCTTGCTCCCAGATTTTGGCTATGCTGTTTAGACCCTTTCGTTTTATTGCTCCGAGATTTTGTCTATCCTGTTTAGGCCCTTTGGTTTTATTGCTCCCAGATTTTGGCTATCCAGTTTAGTCCCTTTGGTTTTATTGCTCCCAGATTTTGGCTATCCTGTTTAGGCCCTTTGGTTTTATTGCTCCCAAATTTTAGCTATCCTGTTTAGGTCCTTTTGTTTTCTTGCTCCCAGATTTTGGCTATCCTGTTTAGACTCTTTTGTTTTCTTGCTCCCATATTTTGGCTATCCTGTTTAGACCCTTTTGTTTTCTTCCTCCCAGATTTTGGCTATCCTGTTTAGGTCCTTTTGTTTTCTTGCTCCCAGATTTTGTCTATCCTGCTTAGACCCTTTTGCGTTATTGCTCCCAGATTTTGGCTATCCTGTTTATGTCCTTTTGTTTTCTTGCTCCCAACTTTTGGCTATCCTGTTTAGACTCTTTTGTTTTCTTGCTCCCATATTTTGGCTATCCTGTTTAGGTCCTTTTGTTTTCTTACTCCCAGATTTTGGCTATCCTATTTTGGCCCTTTGGTTTTATTGCTCCCAGATTTTGGCTATCCTGTTTAGACCCTTTTGTTTTATTGCTCCCAGATTTTGGCTATCCTGTTTAGGTCCTTTTGTTTTCTTGCTCCCAGATTTTGGCTATCCTGTTTAGGTCCTTTTGTTTTCTTGCTCCCAGATTTTGCCTATACTGTTTAGGCCCTTTGGTTTTATTGCTCCCATATTTTAGCTATCGTGTTTAGGCCCTTTTGTTTTATTGCTCGCAGATTTTGGCTATCCTGTTTAGGTCCTTTTGTTTTATTGCTCCCAGATTTTGGGTATCCTGTTTAGGTCCTTTTGTTTTATTGCTCCCAGATTTTGTCTATCCTGTTTAGTCCCTTTGGTTTTATTGCTCCCAGATTTTGGCTATCCTGTTTAGGCCCTTTGGTTTTATTGCTCCCAGAATGTGACTATCCTGTTTAGGTCCTTTTGTTTTGTTGCTCCCAGATTTTGTCTATCCTATTTAGACCCTTTAGTTTTATTGCTCCCAGATTTTGGCTATCCTGTTTAGGTCCTTTTGTTTTATTGCTCCCAGATTTTGTCTATCCTGTTTAGGCCCTTTTGTTTTATTGCTCCCAGAGTTTGGCTATACTGTTTAGGCCCATTGGTTTTATTGCTCCCAGAATGTGGCTATCCTGTTTAGGTCCTTTTGTTTTATTGCTCCCAGATTTTGTCTATCCTATTTAGACCTTTTGGTTTTATTGCTCCCAGATTTTATCTATCCTATTTAGGTCCTTTTTGTTTTATTGTTCCCAGATTTTGGCTATCCTGTTTAGACCCTTTGGTTTTATTGCACCCAGATTTTGGCTATCCTGTGTAGACTCCCAGATTTTGACTCTCCTGTTCAGGCCCTTTGGTTTTATTGCTCACATACTTTGGCTATCCTGTTTAGACCCTTTTGTTTTATTGCTCCCAGATTTTGGCTATCCTGTTTAGACCTTTTTGTTTTATTGCTCCCAGATTTTGGCTATCCTGTTTAGACCCTTTTGTTTTATTGCTCCCAGATTTTTGCTATCCTGTTTAGGTCTTTTGGTTTTATTGCTCCCAGATTTTTGCTATCCTGTTTAGGTCCTTTTGTTTTCCTGCTCCCAGATTTTGGCTATCCTGTTTAGGTCCTTTTGTTTTCTTGCTCCCAGATTTTGGCTATCCTGTTTAGACCCTTTCGTTTTATTGCTCCCAGATTTTTGCTATCTTGTTTAGGTCCTTTTGTTTTCCTGCTCCCAGATTTTTGCTATCCTGTTTAGGTCCTTTTGTTTTCTTGCTCCCAGATTTTGGCTATCCTGTTTAGACCCTTTCGTTTTATTGCTCCCAGATTTTGTCTATCCTACTTAGACCCTTTTGTGTTATTGCTCCCAGATTTTGTCTATCCAGTTTAGGCCCTTTTGTTTTATTGCTCCCAGATTTTGGCTATCCTGTTTAGGCCCTTTGGTTTTATTGCTCCCAGATTTTAGCTATCCTGTTTAGGTCCTTTTGTTTTCTTGCTCCCAGATTTTGGCTATCCTGTTTAGACCCTTTTGTTTTATTGCTCCCAGATTTTGGCTATCCTGTTTAGGCCCTTTGGTTTTATTGCTCCCATATTTTAGCTATCGTGTTTAGGCCCTTTGTTTTATTGCTCCCAGATTTTGGCTATCCTGTTTAGATCCTTTTGTTTTCTTGCTCCCATATTTTGGCTATCCTGTTTAGGTCCTTTTGTTTTATTGCTCCCAGATTTGTCTATCCTATTTAGACCCTTTGGTTTTATTGCTCCCAGATTTTGGCTATCCTGTTTAGGTCCTTTTTGTTTTATTGCTCCCAGATTTTGGCTATCCTGTTTAGACCCTTTGGTTTTATTGCACCCAGATTTTGGCTATCCTGTGTAGGCCCTTTGGTTTTATTGCTCCCAGATTTTGACTATCCTGTTCAGGCCCTTTTGTTTTATTGCTCCCAGTCTTTGGCTATCCTGTTTAGACCCTTTGGTTTTATTGCTCCCAGATTTTGGCTATACTGTTTAGACCTTTTTGTTTTATTGCTCCCAGATTTTGGCTATCCTGTTTAGACCCTTTTGTTTTATTGCTCCCAGATTTTGGCTATCCTGTTTAGGTCCTTTGGTTTTATTGCTCCCAGATTTTGGCTATCCTGTTTAGGTCCTTTTGTTTTCTTGCTCCCAGATTTTGGCTATGCTGTTTAGACCCTTTCGTTTTATTGCTCCCAGATTTTGGCTATCCTGTTTAGGCCCTTTGGTTTTATTGCTCCCAGATTTTGGCTATCCAGTTTAGTCCCTTTGGTTTTATTGCTCCCAGATTTTGGCTATCCTGTTTAGGCCCTTTGGTTTTATTGCTCCCAGATTTTAGCTATCCTATTTAGGTCCTTTTGTTTTCTTGCTCCCAGATTTTGGCTATCCTGTTTAGACTCTTTTGTTTTCTTGCTCCCATATTTTGGCTATCCTGTTTAGACCCTTTTGTTTTCTTGCTCCCAGATTTTGGCTATCCTGTTTAGGTCCTTTTGCGTTATTGCTCCCAGATTTTGGCTATCCTGTTTAGGTCCTTTTGTTTTCTTGCTCCCAACTTTTGGCTATCCTGTTTAGACTCTTTTGTTTTCTTGCTCCCAGATTTTGTCTATCCTGCTTAGACCCTTTTGCGTTATTGCTCCCAGATTTTGGCTATCCTGTTTAGGTCCTTTTGTTTTCTTGCTCCCAACTTTTGGCTATCTTGTTTAGACTCTTTTGTTTTCTTGCTCCCATATTTTGGCTATCCTGTTTAGGTCCTTTTGTTTTCTTGCTCCCAGATTTTGGCTATCCTATTTAGGCCCTTTGGTTTTATTGCTCCCAGATTTTGGCTATCCTGTTTAGGTCCTTTTGTTTTATTGCTCCCATAATATAGCTATCGTGTTTAGGCCCTTTTGTTTTATTGCTCCCAGATTTTGGCTATCCTGTTTAGGTTCTTTTGTTTTCTTGCTCCCAGATTTTGGCTATCCTGTTTAGGTCCTTTTGTTTTCTTGCTCCCAGATTTTGCCTATACTGTTTAGGCCCTTTGGTTTTATTGCTCCCATATTTTAGCTATCGTGTTTAGGCCCTTTTGTTTTATTGCTCGCAGATTTTGGCTATCCTGTTTAGGTCCTTTTGTTTTCTTGCTCCCAGATTTTGGCTATCCTGTTTAGGTCCTTTTGTTTTATTGCTCCCAGATTTTGGCTATCCTGTTTAGGTCCTTTTGTTTTATTGCTCCCAGATTTTAGCTATCGTGCTTAGGCCCTTTTGTTTTATTGGGGGGCTCCCAGATTTTGTCTATCCTGCTTAGACCCTTTTGCGTTATTGCTCCCAGATTTTGGCTATCCTGTTTAGGCCCTTTGGTTTTATTGCTCCCAGATTTTGGCTATCCTGTTTAGGCCCTTTGGTTTTATTGCTCCCAGATGTTGGCTATCCTGTTTAGGTCCTTTTGTTTTCTTGCTCCCAGATTTTGGCTATCCTGTTTAGGCCCTTTGGTTTTATTGCTCCCAGATTTTGGCTATCCTGTTTAGGTCCTTTTTTTTTTATTGCTCCCAGATTTTGGCTATCCTGTTTAGACCCTTTTGTTTTATTGCTCCCAGATTTTGGGTATCCTGTTTAGGTCCTTTTGTTTTATTGCTCCCAGATTTTGTCTATCCTGTTTAGGCCCTTTGGTTTTATTGCTCTCAGATTTTGGCTATCCTGTTTAGGCCCTTTGGTTTTATTGCTCCCAGAATGTGACTATCCTGTTTAGGTCCTTTTGTTTTGTTGCTCCCAGATTTTGTCTATCCTATTTAGACCCTTTTGTTTTATTGCTCCCAGATTTTGGCTATACTGTTTAGGCCCATTGGTTTTATTGCTCCCAGAATGTGGCTATCCTGTTTAGGTCCTTTTGTTTTATTGCTCCCAGATTTTGTCTATCCTATTTAGACCTTTTGGTTTTATTGCTCCCAGATTTTATCTATCCTATTTAGACCCTTTTGTTTTATTGCTCCCAGATTTTGGCTATCCTGTTTAGGTCCTTTTTGTTTTATTGTTCCCAGATTTTGGCTATCCTGTTTAGACCCTTTGGTTTTATTGCACCCAGATTTTGGCTATCCTGTGTAGACTCCCAGATTTTGACTCTCCTGTTCAGGCCCTTTGGTTTTATTGCTCACAGACTTTGGCTATCCTGTTTAGACCCTTTTGTTTTATTGCTCCCAGATTTTGGCTATCCTGTTTAGACCTTTTTGTTTTATTGCTCCCAGATTTTGGCTATCCTGTTTAGACCCTTTTGTTTTATTGCTCCCAGATTTTTGCTATCCTGTTTAGGTCTTTTGGTTTTATTGCTCCCAGATTTTTGCTATCCTGTTTAGGTCCTTTTGTTTTCCTGCTCCCAGATTTTGGCTATCCTGTTTAGGTCCTTTTGTTTTCTTGCTCCCAGATTTTGGCTATCCTGTTTAGACCCTTTCGTTTTATTGCTCCCAGATTTTTGCTATCCTGTTTAGGTCCTTTTGTTTTCCTGCTCCCAGATTTTGGCTATCCTGTTTAGGTCCTTTTGTTTTCTTGCTCCCAGATTTTGGCTATCCTGTTTAGACCCTTTCGTTTTATTGCTCCCAGATTTTGTCTATCCTGTTTAGGCCCTTTGGTTTTATTGCTACCAGATTTTGGCTATCCAGTTTAGGCCCTTTTGTTTTATTGCTCCCAGATTTTGGCTATCCTGTTTAGGCCCTTTGGTTTTATTGCTCCCAGATTTTAGCTATCCTGTTTAGGTCCTTTTGTTTTCTTGCTCTCAGATTTTGGCTATCCTGTTTAGACCCTTTTGTTTTATTGCTCCCAGATTTTGGCTATCCTGTTTAGGTCCTTTTGTTTTCTTGCTCCCAGATTTTGCCTATCCTGTTTAGGCCCTTTTGTTTTATTGCTCCCATATTTTAGCTATCGTGTTTAGGTCCTTTTGTTTTATTGCTCCCAGATTTTGGCTATCCTGTTTAGATCCTTTTGTTTTCTTGCTCCCATATTTTGGCTATCCTGTTTAGGTCCTTTTGTTTTATTGCTCCCAGATTTGTCTATCCTATTTAGACCCTTTGGTTTTATTGCTCCCAGATTTTGGCTATCCTGTTTAGGTCCTTTTTGTTTTATTGCTCCCAGATTTTGGCTATCCTGTTTAGACCCTTTGGTTTTATTGCACCCAGATTTTGGCTATCCTGTGTAGGCCCTTTGGTTTTATTGCTCCCAGATTTTGGCTATCCTGTTCAGGCCCTTTTGTTTTATTGCTCCCAGACTTTGGCTATCCTGTTTAGACCCTTTGGTTTTATTGCTCCCAGATTTTGGCTATACTGTTTAGACCTTTTTGTTTTATTGCTCCCAGATTTTGGCTATCCTGTTTAAACCCTTTTGTTTTATTGCTCCCAGATTTTGGCTATCCTGTTTAGGTCCTTTGGTTTTATTGCTCCCTGATTTTGGCTATCCTGTTTAGGTCCTTTTGTTTTCTTGCTCCCAGATTTTGGCTATGCTGTTTAGACCCTTTCGTTTTATTGCTCCCAGATTTTGGCTATCCTGTTTAGGCCCTTTGGTTTTATTGCTCCCAGATTTTGGCTATCCAGTTTAGTCCCTTTGGTTTTATTGCTCCCAGATTTTGGCTATCCTGTTTAGGCCCTATGGTTTTATTGCTCCCAGATTTTAGCTATCCTGTTTAGGTCCTTTTGTTTTCTTGCTCCCAAATTTTGGCTATCCTGTTTAGGTCCTTTTGTTTTCTTGCTCCCAGATTTTGTCTATCCTGCTTAGACCCTTTTGCGTTATTGCTCCCAGATTTTGGCTATCCTGTTTAGGTCCTTTTGTTTTCTTGCTCCCAACTTTTGGCTATCCTGTTTAGACTCTTTTGTTTTCTTGCTCCCATATTTTGGCTATCCTGTTTAGGTCCTTTTGTTTTCTTACTCCCAGATTTTGGCTATCCTATTTAGGCCCTTTGGTTTTATTGCTCCCAGATTTTGGCTATCCTGTTTAGACCCTTTTGTTTTATTGCTCCCAGATTTTGGCTATCCTGTTTAGGTCCTTTTTGTTTTATTGCTCCCATATTTTGGCTATCCTGTTTAGGTCCTTTTGTTTTATTGCTCCTAGATTTTGTCTATCCTGTTTAGGCCCTTTTGTTTTATTGCTCCCAGATTTTGGCTATCCTGTTTAGGCCCATTGGTTTTATTGCTCCCAGAATGTGGCTATCCTGTTTAGGTCCTTTTGTTTTATTGCTCCCAGATTTTGTCTATCCCAGTTAGACCCTTTGGTTTTATTGCTCCCAGATTTTGTCTATCCTATTTAGACCCTTTTGTTTTATTGCTCCCAGATTTTGGTTATCCTGTGTAGGCCCTTTGGTTTTATTGCTCCTAGATTTTGGCTCTCCTGTTCAGGCCCTTTGGTTTTATTACTCCCAGATTTCGGCTATCCTGTTTAAACCTTTTTGTTTTATTGCTCCCAGATTTTGTCTATCCTGTTTAGACCCTTTTGTTTTATTGATCCCAGATTTTGGCTATCCTGTTTAGGTCCTTTTGTTTTATTGCTCCCAGATTTTGTCTATCCTACTTAGACCCTTTTGTGTTATTGCTCCCAGATTTTGTCTATCCTGTTTAGGCCCTTTGGTTTTATTGCTCCCATATTTTTGCTATTCAGTTTAGGCCCTTTGGTTTTATTGCTCCCAGATTTTAGCTATCCTGTTTAGGTCCTTTTGTTTTCTTGCTCCCAGATTTTGGCTATCCTGTTTAGACCCTTTTGTTTTATTGCTCCCAGATTTTGGCTATCCTGTTTAGGTCCTTTTGTTTTCTTGCTCCCAGATTGTGCCTATACTGTTTAGGCCCTTTGGTTTTATTGCTCCCATAATATAGCTATCGTGTTTAGGCCCTTTTGTTTTATTGCTCCCAGATTTTGGCTATCCTGTTTAGGTCCTTTTGTTTTCTTGCTCCCAGATTTTGCCTATACTGTTTAGGCCCTTTGGTTTTATTGCTCCCATATTTTAGCTATCGTGTTTATGCCCTTTTGTTTTATTGCTCCCAGATTTTGGCTATCCTGTTTAGGTCCTTTTGTTTTCTTGCTCCCAGATTTTGGCTATCCTGTTTAGGTCCTTTTGTTTTATTGCTCCCAGATTTTGGCTATCCTGTTTAGGTCCTTTTGTTTTATTGCTCCCAGATTTTAGCTATCGTGCTTAGGCCCTTTTGTTTTATTGGGGGGCTCCAAGATTTTGTCTATCCTGCTTAGACCCTTTTGCGTTATTGCTCCCAGATTTTGGCTATCCTGTTTAGGCCCTTTGGTTTTATTGCTCCCAGATTTTGGCTATCCTGTTTAGGTCCTTTTGTTTTCTTGCTCCCAGATTTTGGCTATCCTGTTTAGGCCCTTTGGTTTTATTACTCCCAGATTTTGGCTATCCTGTTTAGAACCTTGTTTTATTGCTCCCAGATTTTGGCTATCCTGTTTAGGCCCTTAGGTTTTATTGCTCCCAGATTTTGGCTATCCTGTTTAGGCCCTTTGGTTTTATTGCTCCCAGATTTTGGCTATCCTGTTTAGGTCCTTTTGTTTTCTTGCTCCCAGATTTTGGCTATCCTGTTTAGGCCCTTTGGTTTTATTGCTCCCAGATTTTGGCTATCCTGTTTAGGTCCTTTTTTTTTTTATTGCTCCCAGATTTTGGCTATCCTGCTTAGACCCTTTTGTTTTATTGCTGCCAGATTTTGTCTATCCTGTTTAGGTCCTTTTTGTTTTATTGCTCCCAGATTTTGGCTATCCTGTTTAGACCTTTTTGTTTTATTGCTCCCAGATTTTGGGTATCCTGTTTAGGTACTTTTGTTTTATTGCTCCCAGATTTTGTCTATCCTGTTTAGGCCCTTTTGTTTTATTGCTCCCAGATTTTGGCTATCCTGTTTAGGCCCTTTGGTTTTATTGCTCCCAGAATGTGACTATCCTGTTTAGGTCCTTTTGTTTTGTTGCTCCCAGATTTTGTATATCCTATTTAGACCCTTTTGTTTTATTGCTCCCAGAATTTGGCTATCCTGTTTAGGTCCTTTTTGTTTTATTGCTCCCAGATTTTGGCTATCCTGTTTAGACCCTTTGGTTTTATTGCTCCCAGATTTTGGCTATCCTGTTTAGTCCCTTTGGTTTTATTGTTCCCAGATTTTGGCTATCCTGTTTAGGTCCTTTTGTTTTATTGCTCCCAGATTTTGGCTATCCTGTTTAGGTCCTTTTGTTTTATTGCTCCCAAATACTTTTAAATTATTTGACTTCCCAATATTTAAATTTTGAGCGTGATATCTACGTTTATATTATTATCACTGGGTCGATATATCTGCTGGTGAACTATTAGTCCCAGGGGTATCATCCATCCAGTAATCAGTGATTCATCTGCCCAGTAGTCAGTGATTCATATGCCCAGTAGTCAGTGATTCATCTGTGCAGTAGTCAGTAATTCATCTGCCCAGTAGTCAGTGATTCATCTGCCCAGTAGTCAGTGATTCATCTGCCCAATAGTCAGTGATTCATCTGCCCAGTAGTCAGTGATTCATCTGCCCAGTAGTCAGTGATTCATCTGCCCAGTAGTCAGTGATTTATCTGCCCAGTAGTCAGTGATTCATCTGCCCAGTAGTCAGTGATTCATATGCCCAGTAGTCAGTGATTTATCTGCCCAGTAGTCAGTGATTCATATGCCCAGTAGTCAGTGATTCATCTGCCCAGTAGTCAGTGATTCATATGCCCAGTAGTCAGTGATTTATCTGCCCAGTAGTCAGTGATTCATCTGCCCAGTAGTCAGTGATTCATCTGCCCAGTAGTCAGTGATTCGGCATTGACATGGTTTATTAGATATATTTATTACTGTAATTGTCAGTTCCTAAACAATGTATATTCTTAAAATTTATTCCAGAAACGAGTCGTGCGCACTACATTTGATATCTTCATTTTTATAACGTGACTTATCATCGGGTTTGTAACACGGGTAACACGACGCCACCACCAGTGGACCAGGAACTGCTTACCCTTTTGGAGCACCTGAGTTCACATCCAGTTTTGTTAATGTGGTTCGTGTTCCACAATCTTCAGTTGTTGGTATTATTTAGTTCATTCTTTGTTCTTTTAGTCATTACATTGTGTATCCTTCGGCGATTTACATCTTCTGATTACCCCTTTAATTTCTTAAAACTTTCTATACTACAAATATAATTAAAATAGTCATTTTAATTGACCTAAAACTTATCATTATATAGTTAAACGTTCTAATAGAATCTTTAGATTAAAACTCTTGATCTACGTCATGTAAGACTTTCCGTACAAAAACAGCCAAATGTAGACGACATTTAGATGTAGACGTCTTTACCGAAGTCATACGAGCAGCCACTTATGTTGGAGAAATTCCCTCATCTAATTTAGTGTTATCCATATTTAAAATATTCAATTCACGGACCACTTTATACAAAAGATTTGACGAATTTGAAATATTATGCATATCAGACACAACTGTGATTTATTAGTGTTAAACGTCAACTTTAGCAATATGTTAGGTATATCGTGAAATAACTGTGATTATCTGACAAAACCTTATCTGAATCCTGACCTTGTGAAAATTCTCTAATAATAGCAACATATACTTCTAAATCTGCCGTCTCTGGATTTTAGAAATTTTCAGATTCCTCAACCGACACATCTGAATATTGACTAGAAATCTGTTCTTGTGTACTAGTCTCACGGTAGAGCTAGTCATGACATTGTTAATTACTAGTAACTGTATATCTAATGGAGCTAGTAATGACATTGTTAATTACTAGTAACAGTATATGTAATGACATTGTTAATTACTAGTAACAGTATATGTAATGACATTGTTAATTACTAGTAACAGTATATGTAATGACATTGTTAATTACTAGTAACAGTATATGTAATGACATTTTTAATTACTAGTAACAGTATATGTAATGACATTGTTAATTACTAGTAACAGTATATGTAATGACATTGTTAATTACTAGTAACAGTATATGTAATGACATTGTTAATTACTAGTAACTGTATATGTAATGACATTGTTAATTACTAGTAACTGTATATGTAATGACATTGTTAATTACTAGCAACTGTATATGTAATGACATTGTTAATTACTAGTAACAGTATATGTAATGGAGCTAGTAATGACATTGTTAATTACTAGTAACAGTATATGTAATGACATTGTTAATTACTAGTAACAGTATATGTAATGACATTGTTAATTACTAGTAACAGTATATGTAATGACATTGTTAATTACTAGTAACAGTATATGTAATGGCATTGTTAATTACTAGTAACTGTATATGTAATGACATTGTTAATTACTAGTAACTGTATATGTAATGACATTGTTAATTACTAGTAACATTATATGTAATGGACATTGTTAATTACTAGTAACTGTATATGTAATGACATTGTTAATTACTAGTAACTGTATATGTAATGACATTGTTAATTACTAGTAACAGTATATGTAATGGACATTGCTAATTACTAGTAACAGTATATGTAATGACATTGTTAATTACTAGTAACAGTATATGTAATGACATTGTTAATTACTAGTAACTGTATATGTAATGACATTGTTAATTACTAGTAACAGTATATGTAATGACATTGTTAATTACTAGTAACAGTATATGTAATGGACATTGCTAATTACTAGTAACAGTATATGTAATGGACATTAATGTGGTAGTTACCGTAGAATCACAATTAACATTACGGTGTGTATTTGTAGATACTGACGAAGTTACAACGATACTAATTCAGCAACCCTTTTATCAATCAATTCCTGCAAGAAAATCTCTAGTTGGGGATATCTAATTAAAGGTAACATATTAAAATTTGGCCAAATATACCCCTTCCCTGTCCGGAAACATCGATCATAATGTATGGGAATTGGGGGCAAATTGTTATTTCCTCACAAAAGGACTTTGTTATTGACTAAGATATTTCGTATTTTCGTGGAGGTATTATTATTAACTGACACAACCTCCATCTACACCACTGTTGAGATATTGTTGCTTTTAACAATCAGGGCTTTTTATATCATTCAATCATTTAACCTTTTTTTTTCAGTGTCCAGTTTTTGCAAGCTCCACATTTAATAGCGGTGTTATATACTCTGTTTCTGTAAGAGAAAACAATAGAAGATAGCACAGGGATAACCAGAAGATAGAAGTAGGACATACAATGTCCAAAAGACAAAGAACAAACAACGATTTACAAAACATTACACAGAAAACAAGAGATGGAGCAACACGAACCCCACTAAAAACCGGGAATCAACTCTTCGGAAGGGATAGCAGTTCCTGATTCACATATAACACTGTCCATGATCATCCAAAAATGTCATGTCTTTTTCACATATGTGACACACGATTTTAGACAATGACCGCCTGAATATATAATGCTTTACCGAATGATGAGACTGGGGAAAGCTAAACAGTGAGAATTTCTCTTATATCTGAGCCATGTGTAGACGCTCATGTCACATTGCAAAAAATAGATGCAGACAAGTATAGTGATATAAACTGTTATAAACGAGACAACTCTTTCTTAGAATGTCGATGTGTGAAAGAGTTGTCTTTCTTGCATCACAAAATTCCATTGCATTAATTCATACTCCAACAAAGAATATAATGACATATTTATAAAGGAATCATATTAACTTTCAGGATTGTTGTTTAACGTCAAGTGAATTTTTTATTTCATAGCTAGAACAAGTAATATTTTGCTGAGATGATGATGATGTCTGCTTTACACTAGACAAACAATGTTAGTTGGATTTTCTAAAAAAAAAAAGTATGCGTAGACTAGACATGTAGCTCTGTCATTACTCATTATACTAAACCCTTGTCACTCATTATACTAAACCCTTATCCCTCATCATACTAAACCATTGTCACTCATTATACGAAACCCTTGTCACTCATTATACGAAACCCTTGTCACTCATTATACTAAACCCTTGTCACTCATTATACTAAACCCTTGTCACTCATTATACTAAACCTTTGTCACTCATTATACTAAACTTGTCACTCATTATACTAAACCATTGTCACTCATTATATTAAACCCTTGTCACTCATTATACTAAACCCTTGTCACTCATTATACTAAACCCTTGTCACTCATTATACTAAACCCTTGTCACTCATTATACTAAACCCTTGTCACTCATTATACTAAACCATTGTCACTCATTATACTAAACCCTTGTCACTCATTATACTAAACTTGTCACTCATTATACTAAACCCTTGTCACTCATTATACTAAACTCTTGTCACTCATTATACTAAACCCTTGTCACTCATTATACTAAACTTGTCACTCATTATACTAAACCCTTGTCACTCATTATACTAAACTCTTGTCACTCATTATACTAAACCCTTGTCACTCATTATACTAAACCCTTGTCACTCATTATACTAAACCCGTGTCACTCATTATACGAAACCCTTGTCACTCATTATACTAAACCCTTGTCACTCATTATACTAAACCCTTGTCACTCATTATACTAAACCCTTGTCACTCATTATACTAAGCCCTTGTCACTCATTATACTAAACCCTTTTCACTCATTATACTAAACCATTGTCACTCATTATACTAACTCCTTGTCACTCATTATACTCATCCCTTGTCACTCATTATACGAATCCCTTGTCACTCATTATACGAAACCCTTGTCACTCATTATACTAAACCCTTGTCACTAATTATACTAAGCCTTTGTCATTCATTATGCTAAACCCTTGTCATTCATTATACTAAACCCTTGTCACTCATAATACTAAACCATTGTCACTCATTATACTAAACCCGTCATTCATAATACTAAACCCTTGTCACTCATTATACTAAACCCTTGTCACTCATTATACTAAACCCTTGTCACTCATTATACTAAACCCTTGTCACTCATCATACTAAACCCTTGTCACTCATTATACTAAACCCTTGTCATTCATTATACTAAACCATTGTCACTCATTATACTAAACCATTGTCACTCATTATACTAACTCCTTGTCACTCATTATACTCAACCCTTGTCACTCATTATACGAAACCCTTGTCACTCATTATACTAAACCCTTGTCACTCATTATACTAAACTCTTGTCACTCATTATACTAAACCCTTGTCACTCATTATACTAAACCCTTATAACTCATTATACTCAATCCTTGTCACTCATTATACTAAACCCTTGTCACTCATTATACTAAACCCTTGTCACTCATTATACTAAACCCTTGTCACTCATTATACTAAACCCTTGTCATTCATTATACTAAACCCTTGTCATTCATTATACTACACTCTTGTCACTCATTATACTAAACCCTTGTCACTCATTATACTAAACCCTTGTCACTCATTTTACTAAACCCTTGTCACTCATTATACTAACTCCTTGTCACTCATTATACTAAACCCTTGTCACTCATTATACTAAACTCTTGTCACTCATTATACTAAACCCTTGTCACTCATTATACGAAACCCTTGTCACTCATTATACTAAACCCTTGTCACTCATTATACTAAACCATTGTCACTCATTATACTAAACCCTTGTCACTAATTATACTAAGCCCTTGTCATTCATTATACTAAACCCTTGTCATTCATTATACTAAACCCTTGTCACTCATAATACTAAACCATTGTCACTCATTATACTAAACCCGTCATTCATAATACTAAACCATTGTCACTCATTTTACTAAACCCTTGTCACTCATTATACTAAACCCTTGTCACTCATTATACTAAACCCTTGTCACTCATCATACTAAACCCTTGTCACTCATTATACTAAACCCTTGTCATTCATTATACTAAACCATTGTCACTCATTATACTAAACCATTGTCACTCATTATACTAAGCCCTTGTCATTCATTATACTAAACCCTTGTCATTCATTATACTAAACCCTTGTCACTCATTATACTAAACCCTTGTCACCCATCATACTAAACCCTTGTCACTCATAATACTAAACCATTGTCACTCATTATACTAAACCCGTCATTCATAATACTAAACCCTTGTCACTCATTATACTAAACCCTTGTCATTCATTATACTAAACCCTTGCCATGTATTACACTAAACTCTTGTCACTCATTATACTAAACCCTTGTCACTCATTATACTAAACCCTTGTCACTCATTATACTAAACCCTTGTCACTCATTATACTAACTCCTTGTCACTCATTATACTAAACCCTTGTCACTCATTATACTAAACCCCTGTGACATATTATCCTGACTCGAGGACAACCATAGTATTTGATCGTGTTCATCGATATTGTGCGATCAGCCGAGAAACAGTAAATATCTATTTCAAAAACCACAATCTTCCACATTCGAGGAGACAGATCGATTACCGTTGAGACGGCCAATTTAAGCATGTCTATCATTTCAAAATATAGTATAGAATCGCGATTATATGACATTTTTGTAACATTTACGGTAGAGAAGTGATTATAATGCATGACATTTTTATCTTTCTTAAAGATGTTGATCTCATATAGCATTGCATCCTTTACCGGTCCTAAGAAATACACTACTTATTTTCAAAAAAAAAGCTAAGCTCGTACTGAACCCCGTGGTAATACAACAGTGAACTTACAGTAAGTATAAATTTACCACGACAGTCAAGGAAATAATAGTACACTATCAGACTAAAGAACACCAATTACAAGCAACAAAAATAATCCTACTCCCCTCCTTAATTCTTGTCCATTCGGTACAATTTAATATACAGTTATGTTACGCATAGATTAGCACGTGAATGTATTAAACTTCATTTGAACATACGTGATTGTCCTTGATACATAGCAAGGTTCGACAAGTCATGTGACACAAAACAGTCAGCCTTTCCATTAGTTTTCCAATATAATTTCCGGTTATTTACTACCTCTTAGCCAATTTCTTACACAGAGTTGTCGTTCCTTGCTTTCCCTCAAATGGAATGAAAGGACCGATTACCGTGTATAATATTTTTCTTAGTGTTGATTTGTTTGTACACCACAATAATTCTACATTTAGTATTACTATTTAATACTTGATATTTACCCCGATTAGCCTCCATTTTTAATAATATGCTTTATAAAAATAAATTGAGTAGATTTCTACCTTGATACGAATTTCGTGTACGAGTAACTGAAAATAATACAGTAAAAGAGAGACAACTTTCTTCTTGAATGTCAATATGTGATGGAGTTATCTTTCTTTTATCACATGTCATGGCATTTTTCAAATTCTGATGTATCATTTTAAATTTAAAGATTGTTCTTTAACACAAAGGGGGCATTTTTTCATTGCTAGATAAAGTTGTTTTATGAGATGGTGATGATGTTTGTTTGCAAAAGACCAAACATGCTTATGAATTTATATAGTGCTATCTCTAAGACAAAGTATATTCTTAAGACATATCGCTCGTGACTGTAACACACTATCTTTGACTTAGAGGCAATTGTAGACTTTGCCCTTACGGCTTAATGATCTGCGTTACACAAATATCACATGATCAGGGATCATAATCACGATCTTTTGCACTCGAAGGAACATAACGATAATCATCGCATTTCCGAATCGGTCCATATCAACATATTTTTCCAATATAAAATTAAGAATCATGTTCTATGTTTGAACCCTTTGGTTTTCTTGTTCCCAAAGACTTTTGAGTTAGGCCTATTTTGGTTTTCAAATAGTTTGGTTTTAAGCCTACCGGATGATGGTTATTCCATAAACGCGTCGTGCGCACTAATTTTGATATCTACGATTTTATTACGGTAGGGAAGTGGGTATCATACCGGACATCTTTATACAAAAATGTTGATATCCAAAAATATATAACGATAGCATTCTAATTCATTTTTCTCTCTGAAAAACTTTACTTTTCATTTTACAAATGAATGTGATCATCGTACATGGTTGTATGACGGTTAGCCGACGGAAAACAGATCTAGATAAGTGAATTCCCATGAAAACCTGCCACAATTAACTGCCAAACTGTTGACATTGTTGATTTATAAAAAGTAGTACCAAAGTTATTTATAGCATCAACATCTAATAAAAAGTAGTACCAAAGTTATCTATAGCATCAACATCTAATAAAAAGTAGTACCAAAGTTATCTATAGCATCAACATCTAATAAAAAGTAGTACCAAAGTTATCTATAGCATCAACATCTAATAAAAAGTAGTACCAAAGTTATCTATAGCATCAACATCTAATAAAAAGTAGTACCAAAGTTATCTATAGCATCAACATCTAATAAAAAGTAGTACCAAAGTTATCTATAGCATCAACATCTAATAAAAAGTAGTACCAAAGTTATTTTATAGCATCAACATCTAAATGCTTGATTTGTATGAATTCCATAAGTTTTGTTTTCAAGTAAATTCTGTTAAAGATAATCCAGTATATTGTATTTTTGGTTAAAGATAATCCAGTATATTGTATATTTGGTTAAGGATATTCCAGTATATTGTATTTTTGGTTAAAGATAATCCAGTATATTGTATTTTTGGTTAAAGATAATCCAGTATATTGTATTTTTGGTTAAAGATAATCCAGTATATTGTATTTTGGGTTAAAGATAATCCAGTATATTGTATTTTTGGTTAAAGATAATCCAGTATATTGTATTTTTGGTTAAAGATAATCCAGTATATTGTATTTTTGGTTAAAGATAATCCAGTATATTGTATTTTTGGTTAAAGATAATCCAGTATATTGTATTTTTGGTTAAAGATAATCCAGTATATTGTATTTTTGGTTAAAAAAATATTTGTACAAACGTTGTCATTTCAATGTTATATTTGTGCGTTTTATAATAATAAAGTTACGAAAATGAAAATAAACTATAAATAACGTTATCATTATCATTTAAATTACCAAACATTTCACGAACATAATACTATTAAAATATATATATACATATATGTACTAGAAAGTTGTATTGGTTCTTACAGCGAAAACTGTGAATAAAAAGGAACGATAACTCTATTCTAGAATTCTAATCTTAATGTGAGTTGGGTTATATGACCGCAATGTCAGCAATCATATGGTACTTTTACATCTATGAAGTCAGCGCAATTCGGTGGTTTTCTCCGGGTAGGTTTCCTCCACCAATAAAGCTGACCGCCACAATATAACTGAAATATTGTTGACAGTGGCGTTAAACACCATAAACCAACCAGCCTATGACATTAAGGTGTACAAGTTGCACTCAGACCCGTGGTAAAGTGTACTATATATAACATGATACAGCCTTCACCATTGACTAATTGATGGTCGGTGTTGTTCTCTATGTATGGCGTTCTCCTTCAGCTATCAACATGTCGTTGTCCTTGCAGACAAAGTCCTAACAATATCGTGTTTGTAAGCACAGTAAATCACATTACATAGACTGCTTGATAAAGGAATAATGCACTGACAACACTACGTATTCCAACGACACTTGTGAAAGAGGAAATCCTGGACAATCATAGGTCTGTGTTGTGCTCCTTAGGAATTGCCACAAAAGAAGAAGAACTGGATCTTCGTCACTCCATGGAATTCCTAAATTACACAAGTGTCCTTACAAACAGTAATCTACTGGATAACTAAAAAGTGTCTTTCCCAACATCGCTATATTGTTATGCCCTCAAATGCTTCACGAAACCTCTTTCAAAATTAACATCCATTCTATCAATTAACATCCATTTTTATCACTGATCAAAACTGGGTTACTGTGCACTAGTTACTCCATGGATGGTGTGAATCAGATGAGGATTCTGAAGATCTGTTAGAGTACATCATGATCACTCTCCTCGTGCAATAGCATTAAAATGATCGCGTGTTTGTTATCCTTGGTGGACGTGTTTTTCATCAGACAGTTGACATTCCTATAGATACCAACTTCTCGTCTGCTCGTCGTTCATTATTCGTATGGAGGTGTTCCTCAAGAACAAAGAAGCAAGGCCAATCTTTTAATTTCACGTTCACTATATAGATGATGTGCTTTCACTGATAAATAATTCTAAGTTGTATAATTATGTTTATCATCCATCCAGATTCTATCCCATTCATCCTGAAATAATACATCTAGATCTGCTTCATACATTGACTTACAACTAGAAATTGAAAGCGAGGACCGGTGAAGAACGAAACTTTACGACAAAAGATATATTTTCAATTTCTCAATGTGAACTTTCCATTTATATGTAGCAACATGTCAGCACCAACTGCATGCGAAGTATATATATCTCTAACAAGGAGGCTACTGAATCAAGAGTTCATAGTGGTAAAGTTTGCGTCATCATTTCGAAAGTCTGAAAGTCACCACCATGGCTTGCCTATCCGTTACGAAATAAGTTTGTTGTAATTGCAATAAATTCCTTTCATCATTACCTGTTATCGTTATTAATCAGCAATATAATAAATTCCTTTCATCATTACCTGTTATCGTTACTAATCACCAATACAATCAATTCCTTTCATCATTACCTGTTATCGTTACTAATCACCAATACAATCAATTCCTTTCATCATTACCTGTTATCGTTACTAATCACCAATACAATCAATTCCTTTCATCATTACCTGTTATCGTTACTAATCACCAATACAATCAATTCCTTTCATCATTACCTGTTATCGTTACTAATCACCAATACAATCAATTCCTTTCATCATTACCTGTTATCGTTACTAATCACCAATACAATCAATTCCTTTCATCATTACCTGTTATCGTTACTAATCACCAATACAATCAATGTAGAATTGAATTGTATCCAGCTCTGGTTCAATCTCTTATCTTCCCCTGATGTGCCTGTTAACCATTCGTCTGACTTACAAGTCAGAGACTAATGTTCCCCCAATTCCAGATCAGAAGGTATAAGCTGTATGCAGTGTTCCCAACTTGGAAGGGAATGTTCAATATTCTGCACAACATTAGAAGGATGTATGCAGTGTCCCCAACTTGGAAGGGAATGTTCAATATTCTGCACAACATTAGAAGGATGACTGCAATGGAACGAGTCTACATCAGAGGCTAGTGAAACCGGATCTTCTCGCTTGATAGCTGTCAGGACATCACCTAAGGATGACTGCAAGAGAACGAGTCTACATCAGAGGCTAGTGAAACCAGATCTTCTCGCTTGATAGCTGTCAGGACATCACCTAAGGATGACTGCAAGAGAACGAGTCTACATCAGAGGCTAGTGAAACCGGATCTTCTCGCTTGATAGCTGTCAGGACATCACCTAAGGATGACTGCAAGGGAACGAGTCTACATCAGAGGCTAGTGAAACCGGATCCTCTCGCTTGATAGCTGTCAGGTCATCACGTAAGGATGACTGCAAGGGAACGAGTCTACATCAGAGGCTAGTGAAACCGGATCTTCTCGTTTGATAGCTGTCAGGACATCACGTAAGAATGACTGCAAGGGAACGAGTCTACATCAGAGGCTAGTGAACCGGATCTTCTCGCTTGATAGCTGTCAGGACATCACGTAAGGACGACTGCAAGGGAACGAGTCTACATCAGAGGCTAGGGAAACCGGATCTTCTCGCTTGATAACTGTCAGGACATCACGTAAGCAAAAGGGATGTTATGACAAGAAATAGCAAAACACATCACCAGAGCAGTTGCACAGTCTACAGGAGCTGTTCTGGTCTGTATGTTCAACAGTTTGCCGAGTTTCCCCTATATTTTTTTAATCCATAAAACTAATTAAGCATCGATACTGTTTTAGTGGAGGATTGTACCATGCCATGAATGTGAGTGGTCATGTATATGTGTCTTAGCGGTATCGATGTTGCCTTTTTCTATTGGATTTTAGAACTGTTCCGATCGTGTGTTATTTTTTGTTTTTCATTTGATTTCAAAGTTAAGTATATACATCTTCTACTGTTAAAGGTTACAGGTTAGCGTCTTGTACAACCATTCATCTCCCATGAGGTCTGATTTTGGCAATGATGAGTTTTTATCATTGTTGATAAAAAAAAAACTTGCCTGGAACGTCTTAAGAAAAAAAACCGTGTAATATCTTCCTTGGCAGCTTAGATCTGCCGGTTGTGGCATTTAGATTCCATTTCATTTTAATCGTTTATCATATAAGTGTTGTTTCCTTTTGTCTTTGGCTACATATCTGAGAAGGACTGAATTTAATATACTTTCTGTTTTCGAGTCTTCCATTCGTTGGACGGCAGGACACGTCCTTCGTGTCGTTATTAACATATCGAACTTTGCTTAGCTAAACTTTAGATTCTAGTCTAAAAGGGTTATGAGTTAATAGTTAGGACTTTGCTTAGCTAAACTTTAGATTCTAGTCTAAAAGGGTTATGAGTTAATAGTTAGGACTTTGCTTAGCTAAACTTTAGATTCTAGTCTAAAAGGGTTATGAGTTAATAGTTAGGACTTTGCTTAGCTAAACTTTAGATTCTAGTATCCTAAAAGGGCTATGAGTTAATAGTTAGGACTTTGCTTAGCTAAACTTTAGATTCTAGTCTAAAAGGGTTACGAGTTAATAGTTAGGACTTTGCTTAGCTAAACTTTAGATTCTAGTATCCTAAAAGGGTTATGAGTTAATAGTTAGGACTTTGCTTAACTAAACTTTAGATTCTAGTCTAAAAGGGTTATGAGTTAATAGTTAGGACTTTGCTTAGCTAAACTTTACATTCTAGTCTAAAAGGGTTATGAGTTAATAGTTAGGACTTTGCTTAGCTAAACTTTAGATTCTAGTATCCTAAAAGGGTTATGAGTTAATAGTTAGGACTTTGCTTAGCTAAGCTTTAGATTCTAGTCTAAAGGGGTTATGAGTTAATAGTTAGGACTTTGCTTAGCTAAGCTTTAGATTCTAGTCTAAAAAGGTTATGAGTTAATAGTTAGGACTTTGCTTAGCTAAGCTTTAGATTCTAGTCTAAAAGGGTTATGAGTTAATAGTTAGGACTTTGCTTAGCTAAGCTTTAGATTCTAGTCTAAAAGGGTTATGAGTTAATAGTTAGGACTTTGCTTAGCTAAGCTTTAGATTCTAGTCTAAAAGGGTTATGAGTTAATAGTTAGGACTTTGCTTAGCTAAGCTTTAGATTCTAGTCTAAAAGGGTTATGAGTTAATAGTTAGGACTTTGCTTAGCTAAGCTTTAGATTCTAGTCTAAAAGGGTTATGAGTTAATAGTTAGGACTTTGCTTAGCTAAGCTTTAGATTCTAGTCTAAAAGGGTTATGAGTTAATAGTTATGACTTTGCTTAGCTAAGCTTTAGATTTTAGTCTAAAAGGGTTATGAGTTAATGGTTATTCAAGCTCAAGCTAGTTATTTAATTAGATATCTAGATTCTTATGATATTACAGGATGTAGACGGGAAGGAATCCAGACTTACTACACACCATGAATTATATCTGTAAATATATCATCATACAGCAATATATTATCACGTGTAACAATTGATTATTTTTCCAAAAGAAAGCTGTGATGTGTTGACATGCTGTAAACCCAATGTGTGATTATTGATATTTATTATTGTACGAGGGTGTTGACAAAATGTGCAGCTTTAGATTTAATCGGGGTGTAATATAAAGAATGTATATTGTGTTTTAGTTCATTATTCCTGGCTTATTGCATTATAACTTGTAAATACAGTGTAATGACAGGAAATCGTACAAAAATAGCACCTTTTACATAAGGTTTTAACTAGATAATGAGTAGTGTATTGACCTGTGTTATACTCTAGTATACTACAGTCATCATAGACGTTAGGTTGTCGTTAAATACAATACAGTACAAGAAACAAGAAATTAGAAACAACGCCAGAAAAAAAATGAGAGAAAATCGTTATGCATTAAAGCATATTTATTTATAGTTGCTTAAACATATACATTTTTTTCATTGCCTTATGATGTCTTATAATATTTCAAACACAAAATTCTTGTCCACTCTTGCCGTTAAGCCGAATCCCGTTTACAATGTTCTCTATAATGGATTATATGTATTCACACTCGTAATCAGCATTCATTCGGTGAGTACAGTTCGAATTGTTTACAATTTTAAATTTATAACGAAATTTTCCGATCACGTGGTTGCTATGATCATTTGATTAATTCCACTCCGAAGCCACTTGACTGAAGCCACTATAGTTATGTGTTCTTAAAGACAACAAATGGCATCTTGAAGATTAATCTCTAGTCTTGAACATTTATTTCTATTATTACATTACGGCTACATTTTCTATTTGGAATACTGTCATCAAGAAATTGTCATTGCTATCCAATTTAAAATACAAACACAATCATTTCCTACATGGAAAGGGATTTTGTTTTAAGTGACACAATAATATTGTTATATTTCAATATATAAATATTAACATGGGATTTTATTTGCAATTGTCCTGTTGTAAAAGATGGACCATCATCATCTACAGCATAGTATCAAGTCTTTGTTCTGCTTTGTACAAACTTGGAAAAAAATCCAAGATTGGCATGTATGATTTTCCACATGTATGGTCATTGACTAGAGGAGACACTTGTCATGCTATAGTTTACAATACTAATGCACAATTAACTTTACATCAATGCATACTAGTAATGTCCAGTAACAATAATGGATGCTTTGTTTGACAACCCACATGTCGGCCTGTTCTATGAAGAAAAACTTTTCCGACTCCTATGTAATGAACTCCAAATGGTATTTTAGAGTGTACGAGGATCGCCGTTGATAGACATACTCTGGAGTGTCATTGTCACGGTACTTCTAAAGGAAATATTTATTCGGGTGTCTTATAAGAAGCAAGAAATGCTTACCCTTCAAGAGCACCTGAGTTCACACACCCCGGGTTTTTAGTGGGGCCCGTGTTGCCATCTCTTTAGTTTTCTGTGTTGTGTATGTCCTTGTAGTTGACTTGTTGCCAATGTTGTCTGTGTCTCTCGAGTTCACCCCCGGATTTAAACAGTGGGGCTCGTGTTGCTATCTCTTTAGTTTTCTGTGTTGTGTATGTCCTTGTAGTTGACTTGTTGCCAATGTTGTCTGTGTCTCTCGAGTTCACCCCCGGACTTAAACAGTGGGGCTCGTGTTGCTATCTCTTTAGTTTTCTGTGTTGTGTATGTCCTTGTAGTTGACTTGTTGCCAATGTTGTCTGTTTCTCTCGAATTCACCCCCGGACTTAAACAGTGGGGCTCGTGTTGTGTCTGTGTCTCTCGAGTTCACCCCCGGATTTAAACAGTGGAGCTCGTGTTGCTATCTCTTTAATTTTCTGTGTTGTGTATGTCCTTGTAGTTGACTTGTTGCCAATGTTGTCTGTGTCGAGTTCACCCCCGGATCTAAACAGTGGGGCTCGTGTTGTGTCTGTGTCTCTCGAGTTCACCCCCGGATTTAAACAATGGGGCTCGTGTTGTACTATTATTTGTATTTATGTTCTTAGTTCCGTGTTGTGATGTCCACTACAATTTTCGCATAAAAACGATGTTTGGTTCGTCTTTATTTGTATTTTTTGTGGACAGTGGTGTCCAACACATCTTGACTATATGAGTAACTTTCTTTAATTTATATATTACAGGTTTACTAGTATTTTAGAGAACAAAATAAAAATGTCCATTGAAATGGAGGTGAAATCTCGAGGATTCCTACTGGCGTGACCGCCTTCAATCATTAAATGTCCGAATGTTCGTATAAAGAGAATTATGTAATCCAGATGATTATTATACAGAATGTTTTTGTCTCTCTCTTTTTTTTTTATACTCGAAGAACTGCATAAAATATTGCAGTAAATGAATACATAATAACTGCAATAACTTATATCTGTCAGAAGTCGTTAGACACAGGAAAACTTCCAGACGACTGGAAACATGCGAATGTCTGTCCTGTCTTTAAAAAGGTAATAAACACAATGCAATAAACTATAGACCCATTTCACTAACCTGTATACTACATGTATATAAAGTCATGGAACATATTATCTCCAGTAGTATGATGGACCACTTAGAAAAGAAGAACATTCTGTACAACCTTCAACATGGATTTCGATCAACAAGATCATGTGAAACTCAGTTAATGTCATTTATTCAAGAACTTGCAAAAATCCCAACAACAATAACATCCAAACTGATATAATTGTGATGAACTTTGCCAAAGCGTTTGACAAAGTACCTCATAAAAGACTACTTTCCAAAGTTAGCTATTACCAGGGGCGGATCCAGGATTTGTGGTTAGGAGGGGCGTGAGTAGGCGAGGGGTCTGAAGACCGCTTAAGGTCCCCAGCGGGTCCAAGGCAGAGCCCTGGTAGAGGGCCCAGGGGGGGGGGGGCTAAGCCCCCCGGAAGCTCTGGAGGTTTGAGGAATTACATACATTTATTTGAACGACAATTTGAACCAACCACACCATTTTTATCAGACCAAAAAAACTTGACTTTGAGTCTTAATTTTGTCGGATAATTGTTAACAGTATGTTTTTGTCAGATTATAAGAACCTAAAGTAAAACTTTTTTTGAACAACCGTGATGCGAGTTGTTCAACTCATGACTGATCGATCACGATATTTTAACCCTTCCAAGAACCATTGGGTTAGTTTTAACACATTCCTCATTTCACTAATTGGTCTGTACTTTCGGTGCTTGTCCTTTCGGGTGGTTCTAGTTAATACTGCCCGTCCGAATGGAGCTTTTCTTTTCGTCGTTTGATTCATTCATTGAAAACGTATGATTTCGACCGTTCTTGTTTATAGACAAACAAAAGCGGAAATTGTCAATACATGAACTTGTTATTGATTTCTGATAAGCTAACGTAACTAAATTAGATGATAAGAATCGTTTCATGCAGCATTAATGTTAACATATTCGCCTTTGCTTGTCTATAAACAAGAACGAATCATACGTTTTCAATGAATGAACCAACGGCGAAACGAAAAGCTTCATCCGGACGGACAGCATACTGATTTTTATCAATGGGTAGAACTTTTTAGAATGATATCCCAAATTTACTCTTAATATCATTACTATTCATTTTGACTTACAGGTCACGAGTTAACCATTCATGAAAAAGTTGTTTGTTGAACTGCTTAATTAACGTTGCATAACATATGCTTTGCGAATTTTAGGGGCGCGCACCCCCGCACGCCCCCTCTAAATCCGCCTTTGATTACGGCATTCAATACATCACCTTTAAGGGATAGAAGATGTTCTCACATTCCGCACACAAACAGTCATTATTGATTGTGTGCAATCAGAAAAAAAATCGTGTAACATCTGGCGTTCCCCAAGGAACAGCTTAGAGTCCTATTCTGTTCCTTGTGTTTGTAAATGACTTCAATGAATACATCAAGCACAGCACTCTATGATTATTTGCAGATGACAGCATCATATACAAAACAATAAGAAATAAAGAAGACACACAGAAACAACAAGAGGACCTTACATCAGCAGCAAAATGGGAGAAGGACTGGCTCGTGTCATTCCATCCAGACAAGTACTCAGTCCTGCAGATAACAAGTAAACAAAACCCAATAAAATTTGACTATGCACTTCACCAACATGTACTGCAAAAAGAAACATCCACACAATATCACGGAAAACAATACAAGTAGATTTGAAATGGAACAAACATGTCAATAACATCACAGCATCAGTCACACAAAAGTTAAACTTTATTAAAAGAAACCTAAGGGTCAATTCAAAAACAGTAAAAGAAAAAGCTTATACACCACTCGTAAGACTAAAGCTAGAATACAGTAGCTGCCTCTGTGACCCACATACAAAATCTCAAATACACCAACTTAAGATGGTCCAATGCAGAGCAGCAAGGTACACCTGCAACAGATATCACAACCCAGTTACTGAACACTCAATTGGCTAATTTTAGAGAAAAGACGAATAAGAACATATTTTCTACTACAAATTCATACACTACCTTGAAGTCATATACCCAACAAATTTGCTTACTCAATCCGATCCTAGAACAGGACACTATCCACACAGTTACGCTTGCAGACCACTAAAGATTCATATACTAGTAAATACTCATTTTACCAAAGAACAATATCACAATGGGACCTCCTTCCTGTAGCTGCAATAAAATGCAGTACACCAGACAGTTTCCGAGAGCAAATTCCAATATCTGTTTTCGAAGAAGAGCTTGAAGATACCAAAGGGGTAATCAGAATCCGTATATCGATGAAGAACAGACAAAACAATGTCCAAAAGAAAAAGTACAAAAGGACAAACAACTATCTACAAAACATACACATAAAACTAAAGATCGAGTAACACGAACCCCACTAAAAACCGGGGGTGAACCCAGGTGCTCCGGAAGGGTAGGCAGTTTCTGCTCCACTAGTGGCATCCGTCGTGTTAATCTGGTTACAAACCCGGTTAGAAGTCGTGAATGAGGAAAGGACAGAGAAGTGCTTACGACAAATGGAATATGTCCGTGGTCATTTGTGACACAGATATTCCATAACGGTTAACCAAGTCATGTTGGCGACCGTAAAACATTGTGATGACTTCAACTTTACCAAAGGGAACCTTTGGTGCAGTAGCTTCCTTATTAGCATTAACCCTCTATCTCCACATCTAAAAATCACACGTGTTTGTTTGATGGTGTTTAACGCCACTTTCTAAAATATTTCAGTTGTATCGAGGCTGTCAGTTTTATTGGTTGATGAAACCGGAGGAGCCGGAGAAAACCACAAAAAAAATCACACTTGTATAGTATATAAGGTGTAATACCACTAATTAATTTCTTTAACATTTTCTACTAAATTTGTGTTTTTTCGAGCCTGCCTGGCCATTTTATCTTAAGTTTAACCTTTCCAAGACCATATATTTTCTGAAACGTACATGATTCCTCTACGTTCTGTGAAAATATCAGGGGATGTTTAAAGTCTTGCAGTGAAATGCCAGGCTATGGAAAACACCTACTCTAAAAATAGCTCGGTCATCCCCGGGATATTCAATATTTATAGGTCATGCATCAAATCCTCCATAAAGGTATTAAAATACAACTAAATGCATCAAATTTGGGCTCAATATAATCCTTATATATTTAACTTCAATTATCAATTTTAATTATTCCATTCCATTCAGTATTTGTCACAATACAACAAAGCGAAAGGAACTATTTTCTTTAAAAGAGACTAAAATAGTCTTGTATTGGTGTCTTGACCTCATTCGTCATAATATTGGTACCTAATTGAAGCTTAATAAATATATTTTTGATATTTCGATTCCTTTTTGCCATCATCTTTACCTATCTGCAACTTTAAAGCAATGCTTCACAGAATTTGCAATCTCCTAATACATTCTCCATCATGTTTCCAGAAGCCGGTTATTGTGAAAGTGCGTAATACTGATGTGAAAATACAAATTATGCGACAGAAGAAAAACCTTACAAAAGATGTGAAATTCCACGATGACATTACTCAACGTAACCTTGGACTTATGGCAAGATTGAAAAACACTGAAAAGTTTGAAAATGTTTGGTTCTATAACTGCAATGTGTATGCGAAACCAGAAGGTAAAAGTAGAATCAGATACGATCTTTTTGACAATATTGATGAGAAATTGAAAAAGAAGTTGAAAGAGGGCAATTAATGAACATGCATAATTAAAATTCTTTGCTTAAACTTTTTCTTAAACTGAAATATTAAAAATTATTTTTTCGTTCATTAAGGAAAATGTTTTTTTTTTTTTTTTTGATAAATGCTATCAAGATCAAGATTTCATTGTTTAAAATCAACAACAACAAATATTAATAACAACAAAAGTTGAGGAGTTTTGATTCTTTTTTTTTTCTTTCTAACTATGAATTTTTACTTGAAAATATGAAATAAAAAAATCATTAATCAAACATGAAAACTTATATTCATAAATGGGAGATAACTCATAGTTATTTGAAAAATTATTGAATTCAATTAACATGTGATATGATTCTTATCTTTTAAAAAAAAATATATGCCATGCTGTTAAAAACAAAGATTGGTAAATGAATACTGGTCTTAAAAAAACCCGACATCTTATGTTTATATGTGTGTATGTTTGTGTACTTCTTATGTGTTACAATTGTATATTATTTTCATTAATTAACCTGTTCCTATGGTTTATAAAACTGCTTTTCTTTTATGATCATGGATGATAATGTAACAGTATTGTCAATGAATGTGAGGGGACTTTTTTCAAACTCAAAAAAGAGGGCAGATGTATTTGATTGGGCCAAAAGTAAACATGCATCCATTGTGTGTTTTCAGGAAACACACAGTAATAATAATATAGAAAAATATTGGGAGGATGAATGGGGAAATAAATGTGTTTTCAGTCACCATGACAGTAAAAGTGCAGGTGTTTGTGTTATGTTTAAAAAAGGTCTTCATTTTGTAATTCATAATTCTGAAATTGACAGAAATGGTCGTTACATTATTTTAGATATAACTATTCACACACAGAGACTCACTTTTGTTTGTTTATATGGTTATAATACAGATGAACCTTCACTATTTAATATTATATTGCAAAAAGTATTGACTTTTTCAAACACAAGTATTTTTATTATGTGGTGATTGGAATGTTGTTTTAGATAGGTATATGGATACATATAATATCATACATAATAGAAATCCTTACTCCCGAAAAAAAATTGATGAAATTATTGAAGCTTTTGAACTTCTAGATCCTTGGCGCACACGTTATCCTGATGAAAGAAAATATACATGGCGTCAGTCCTCACCCATAAAGCAAAGTCGACTTGACTATTTTTTAGTTTCAGAAGACCTATACTCACTTATGAAGTATACTAAAATTATTCCAGGGTATAAAACAGACCACTCTGCTATTATTTTCACCTTCGCAACCAGTTTAGCCAAACGAGGGAAAGGGTACTGGAAATTTAATTCCCAGTTACTAAGAGATACAGATTATATAAAGAGAGTTAAAACATGTATTACGGAAACTATTTCCGAATATTATTTATCAGGTGATGTGGAAGATCATCTTAATGTAAGGTTTTCATGCAATGACCAAACTTTTTTTGAAATATTAAAAATGAAGATTAGATCTATTTCCATTACATATAGTATTAACAAATCTAGAGAAGAAAAGAGTCTATATCGTACACTTGAAAATGATATACAAAATTTAGAAAATATTATGAATTCCTCCCCAGATGATGTGACTCAAGCTTCCTTAGTACACAAACAATTAGAATTAGGGAATAAACGACAACAAAAGATTGAAGGAATACTCCTTAGATCACGGGCTAACTGGCATGAGAATGGTGAAAAGTGCTCAGAGTACTTTTGTAAACTAGAAAAGAAAAATTTTATAAAAAAGACTATCACTGAACTTATAGATGAAAATGGCCAACATATTACAGATCCATCAGAAATCCTTCTTGAACAACAACATTTTTATAAAACTCTATATTCAAGTAGGAATATCAATGATTATGACGAGTCATTCTTTAATCATGACATTAAACTTACAGAGGATCAAAAAGACCTATGTGAGGGAAACTTAACTTTCAAGGAATGTGCGGAGTCATTAAAATTTATGATAAATGGAAAAAGTCCTGGATCTGATGGATACACTGTTGATTTTTATAAGTTCTTTTGGAAAGATATTGGTCCATTTGTTTTTCGGTCTCTTTTCTATGGATACAATTCTGGTAAATTTTCAGAATTCCAATATCAAAGTGTTATTACCTGCATTCCTAAGGAAGGAAAAGACAGACAATATATTGGTAATTGGCGACCTATTAGTCTTTTAAATACTGATATCAAAATAGCTTCTGCAGCATTAGCTAACAGACTTAGACCCGTTTTACCTTTCATCATAAGTGATACACAAAAGGGCTTCATGAAAGACAGATTTATGGGTGAGAACACACGCCTTTTATATGATTTAATGCACTATCTTGAGGAAAATAATAAGACAGGCCTTTTATTACTTGTTGATTTTGAAAAGGCATTCGATTCAATCGAATGGTTATTTTTGAAAAAAGCATTAAATAGCTTCAATTTTGGACCCTCCTTATGTAAATGGTTTGAAACATTATACTCTAGTGCATCCAGCCGTGTTATTAATAATGGACACTTGTCCCACTTTTTTAATTTAGAAAGAGGCTGCCGACAAGGTGACCCTCTTTCTCCTTACCTATTTATTATTGGTGTTGAGTTATTATCTTTGAAATTGAAAAGAAACCCTGATATTCAGGGAATTACTGTTAATGATGATGAAACACTATTGAGTCAGTATGCAGATGACACATTCTTAATTCTAGATGGGAGGGAAATATCCTTAAAGGAAACACTCTCATGTTTTGAATCATTTTACAAAGCCTCAGGGTTAAAAGTGAATGCTTCTAAAACAAAAGCAGTATGGGTGGGAAACAAAAAATATTCAGATCTTATTCTATGTCCTGAATCAAACCTTCATTGGTCACATTCAAATTTTAAACTTTTGGGGAATGAATTTTCTTTAGACTTGAACCGTATTACAGAAATTAATTTTTCAAAGAAGATTAAGGAGGTCTCTGCAATTTTAAAGAGCTGGCAACATAGAAAACTTACATTAATGGGGAAAATTACAGTTATAAAATCTCTTGCTCTCTCAAAATTAGTTCACTTACTGACTGCATTGCCAAACCTAACACAGTCTAGGTTAAATGAATTAACTTCATTATTTTATAACTTCATATGGAATAATAAACCAGATCGTGTTAAGCGTAATACATTGATTGGTGATATCACTCAAGATGGGCTTAATATGATACATATCCATTCTTTTAATATTTATCTAAAACTTAGTTGGATAAAAAGACTCCTGACTAATCCAGAGGGTAAATGGCAGAAGTTATTTTTAACTGACCTTAAACAGTATGGTGGTGAAAGAGTTTTATATCTACAGAAAGAAAAGCTTAGAGAAATTTCTGTTAGTTTAAAAAACCCTTTCTGGAGTGATGTTTTACTTTGTCTCAGTGAAGCAAAACCACATACTGATTCTTCTGTTAATGACACTTTATCATTAGATATTTTGAATTTTTCTTCTTTAGATGATTTTCCATATTACTTATTATGGAAAAACAGAGGTGTGCAGTTTGTGAGTGATCTTATTAATCATGAAAATAAGCAATTTTATAGTTTTGAGCAAATTCAAGAGAAATTAGAAACTAACAATTTCCTGATGTTTTATAGATTGATTGCTAGAATTCCGAAAGCTTTCAAAGATTGCTTAAAAGAAAACCTTTTAGATATTCATTTTGATACACATGATACAACTGATACTTTTGTAAAAAAAATTGTATCTAATAAAAAAGCTAAATTTATATACAGAAGTCTTATAGATAATATTGTCCAAAATCCAACTGACAAATTTTTGAAATGGGAAAAATTGTTGGATATAGAGATTACTGATTGGTCAGAATATTTTGTAATTATGAAAAGATCATGCAGAGACACCTATTTGAGAAACTTTCAGTTTCAGATTTAAACTATATTTTGTTAATTTTGTTTTGAACAAAGAAAACATTTTCCTTGGCTGTAAAGATGAAAGTTTATTGCTGAATTTATTGATAATACTTACAAAAAACTATATTTACAAATGCAAACTCAATGAAGCAAAGCCAAATACAATTGAGTTAAAAAATAAGATTAAGAAGTATCAATCTTTTGATCAGTATATAGCAAAGAAAAATAATACGGTTCAAGCCTATGAAAAATTTTGGGCACCTATATATATCATCCTAAATTAAAAAGGTATTGTAAGGCAGTTGTATATGATGGGAACAAGAATACACTTTTCACAGTATTAGCAAATATTTGAAAAAATGTACAAGTTGTAACAGACAGAATGTAGAGAGTAAATGTGTGTATGAGAGATGGAGAGAGAGTCTACCTTTTCACTTTAATATTTAATTTTTTTTGTAACTCTTTTGAAATTTAATTTGTAAAAAATGAAATAGTCATTATTTTTTCACTGATTTATTTTTAATACCCCTGTATACCCTAGTCAGGTGGTAATGTACAGGGGATTGTAAAATCCTGACTATTGAAAAATAAATAAAAGAAAAAAAAAATGTTTACATGTCAGTACGAGGTCGATTTCCTACGTGCGATTTGATTGGTCGTTTATTTTTAGGGTCAGAATTGCAAAGAATGTGTTGATTGGCAAACCTGACCCTAAAAATAATAAATATAAAATATGGTTTACTATTTTCAGAAGTCAAAAGAGTTATTTCTCCTTTTTCATTCATTTACTACAAAACTACTTGCAAATCAACATTCTTTGCAATCCTGACCCTAAAAATAAACGACCAATCAAATCGCACGTAGGAAATCGACCTCATACTGACATGTAAAAAATCTCTTATACCGAAACTCCCGACGGAAGAGCGGCGTACAGTAGGTAAAATCACAGGGGCTTGTTACGATCCCCCCCGCCCCCCCCCCCACCCCTAGTACTCTAAAAACTTTTTAGAGTACTAGGGAAAAAAATCAAAAAAAATCGTAACAAGCCCCTGTGGGTAAAATGAGCCATAACAAATCAGCTACAAAATTCATTCAAAATAAAAGATAATAGCCTCACCGGACGCAATTACGAACGAAATAAAAAGTATGTCTCCTAATTGTTCTTTCAAAACATGAATTTCAAAAATGCTTTTATAAATAGATATCCCGCTAAATTACTCGTGTTTTGGGAGAAAATTATTCATGCGCAGTTGTTGAATGTTGTAGACGACGGGTTTTCATATTTGTAAACAGAAAACGATCGACAATTGCACTTGGAATCTATCGCTAAAATTCATTGAGGTACGCATATTTTGTTATCTTATACCTGCAATTGGAAAGAATATGATCTCATGTATATGTAGAACACATTGAAATTAAAACAAAAACAGTCAATATAATACATTTTCCTTACCTTGATCTATCCCAAAATGTCAAAATCCGTGATGTACCTTATTCATTGAAGAATCCAAGGAATTCCGAATGCAAACTGGCACACATTTTTGGTATGAATAAAGGAAAGGTTTTTATGTCATGTGTATTATATACAAATGGATATATGAACGTAAATAAATGAATGCTCTTTCAATTTTAACAGTTGTCATGATAATTTACACTAGAAAGGTTATTATGATGTCGTTCGAAATTGTGTTCGGATTTAGGTCACAGAGTGACTAGAACGGGGTCATGAAAATCTGTTTAAAACCCGTAACAATGCATTGAATAATATATGGGCATATGATTCAAAAGGAATATTGGTGTTTAATCTGAAATATGAACATGCAATCAGCTTCATTAATTTGGTCAAATTTATTATCAAATGTCAATATCATCGAAATTGTTCGTAATTGCGTGTACGGACCATCGTATTATTGAAATTTTAGGAATTCTTCCTTCAAACAGGTTGCCTGTCTCATATTAAAGGACGAAGTCCTTATAACGGTAGGCTGTCCGATTTTTCCTTCTATATTGATAGCCAAATATCTGTTCACCGGAAGTTTAAAAAATAGATCAATTGGTAATTTAGAAACGCAAAAGAAATATATTTCAATGAAAAGTTCACAATTCTTTAATTATTTACTCTATGCAAAATCGAAATAAACTTGAAATGAAATTCTAATAAAAAAATCTCTTTCTACGAAACTACCGATGGAAGAGCGGCGTACAGTGGGTAAAATGATGTTCCAGCCATAACAAATCGGCTACACAATTCATTCAAAATAAAAGATAATAACTTGTACAGATCATCGTATTATTGAAATTTTAGGACTTCGTCCTGTCTCTTATTATATAAACATTGAAAAGACCTAGAGATGATATTAAAATTGTTTACATGCATTACATTTTTCATTCCCATTCCAGGATTGTAAAATGTTTTTAAATTGGTTAAAATTGGCAATTTTTCATTTAGTTCATGATGGAGTGCTGAATTATAAAGAATAAGACATAATTTTTAACAATGATTAAATAAAAAAGTAAAAAAGAGAGTAGATGTACACGACAGAACACAATCACATAGTAAATACCTAAACTAATCAATACACGACGCGTGTACTGTAGAAATATATACGAAACTATCTGTAATCAACTTCCGTTCGCTGTTGAATTAATTTTACTCACCACTATTTAGCATTTGCACTTCCGATATTTTGAGAGGTTTGTATTCTTTTTGCATGTATTTCGTAGCTATTTAGGATTATTCTTGAAACTGAGAAAAATTGACAGACCATATTAACATAAAAATTAGAAATACCCTTAGATGAAATTGAAACGTCCAAGCGTTTTATAGTAGGAGAGGTCAATCGGTTCCACTGCCACTGGGACTGGCCAGTTTGATGAGCACACTGTTTATTAATTTAAATGATCTTTTGTTTTTGAATTTGTAATGAATCCTTTTGTATAGGTTACAAGCTTATCACAATATTCTAAAGAAGTGTCGATAAAGGTCGTGCATGTGAACTATATTGAACCTGCTTTGGAAATGAATTTTCATGTCAATAATGATACAATAATATCATATAACTAAATTATAAGTTATAACACAAGACATGATTCTGTGTGTAGCAGCCTACTAGCAGGCTGGTACTTTCAAGATCTATTTTCACACAATTCTGCATAATTTATTATCTAAATAGAATTAATGATGGACCTATTGTTATTTCTGGTAATTAGGCCTACAAACATTATACCTGAATACATGAAATACAGTGATAAATATTGTGGGTGAACATCAGTTTTACTGTAGTATATTACTGTGCTTGGACAATTCAGATTTTAAAAGAGTCCCTTGAGCAGGGGTTTCAAAGTGGGCCGGTACCCAGTACTTTTACCCGTCTGAGATCGTGTATAGTACCGGCAGAAATTACGGAACCCCCCAAAACTAGCGGTGGTCAAAACCACAAGTACGATGGTCGATAGGCTTGTGGAATATTTTTCATAAAAAATTAATGATCACGTCAATTGCTGAATTCTCACATTCAAATCGAACAACTGCGTCACAACCAAGTTGGTGGAATATTCCCTGTTTTAAAAATAACTTTGCCTTAGAATCGTAAATAGCAGTTTGCGCATGCGTAGTGTAATCTTCAGTAATATAAGTATGATCATTATGTATTATGAATATATGACTACACAATATTTTGTGCGATTTTTTTTATCCATTTAAAACCCAGGGTCGAATCATTCTGGGGCGTACTGTCTTGTTGCTTAACTCCGTCCATATTGTTTAACTTCCGGTATAAAAAAATAAAAACCTATGGCTAATTTATTTACATATTTTGACGGGGCCCTACCGCGGTTGTTCACAGAAATGAAAGTGTGCTGAAAAACATTTTTAAAAGGGTGTACGAGGAGATAAGGGATAGAAAATTACTAGAAATCTTGAAAAAGGACCGGACATGGCTCAAATACGAATTACATTGTAATGTCAAAACGTCGACTGGCCCCACTTTTTTTCCAAAATAATTTAACTTTTGTGATTCAAATGTTAATAAATGTCTTCCCGCGAATCGTTTTTGTTCGAACATTTTTTTTGCACATAAGTCGTGAAAGTGACAATATATATTGTTTTTGTTTAATTATATTTGTATTGATCTATTAAAATTATAAATTTTATTAAAGATTGATGATTGCAAATTAAATTTATATGTTTCATTAATTATGACACTTATATGTCTTGATCCGTGCCAATGGTCTTTGATGAGTTTAATTACTGGTAATAAAGTAAAAAAAACACACAAGCCAAGGTATTGTGAAAAAGAAAAGGACAAAGCCAACAAAAGAATTTTGGGAAGTTTAAGCTTTGATAACAATGGCTTGGTCAAGCCTAGCTGCGAAACCGTAGCTCTTTATGGTCCTTTTTGGTTTTTTTTAAGATATGGCGGACTATCTATGAATAATCTTGGCTGAAGTCTGTAAACTGAAATATTCAAAAAAGAAATTGGGGGAAAAAATCCAGGCATTATGCATGGTCTTCACTCTTGGTGAAATCTGAACTCGTTAATGGGATTTTTCTTTCAAAAACAGTTAATGTTTTTCAGTCTCTGAAGTACATTTTTTGGTCCACAAAATGCTAGATTTCAGGAGCTTCCGCCCCCTGGACCCCTTACGGCCCTCAGCCAAATTTTTTAGGTACCTCCTAAAATTTAAGAAGTACCTCTTATTATAAAAAACTTTGAAACCCCTGCTTGAATGTTGTGTAAGAACAGTTCAGTTTATAAGAAGATACATGCCAAATATGCAGACTTTTTGAAATTCATTGGACCTATGGGGCAGAAAATCATGAGGTCCGCCAATAACGTCGGTAATGCCGGTCCCCATATCCGCCAAACATTTTTGAATGATGTGTTTACTTTTTTAACGGAAGTCGGAAACGCATGTTGTATTGTAAATACCAGAACAAGTTCGGTCAACTCGGAATTCGTAACCGCATTGAATACATGATATTTTATCTGTTTTTGGTAAATATTATTGGTAACTGTCATGAAAATAAATATATTTGAATATATTGTGATGCCTAAGATGATCTTTTCGAGTGAAAAGCCCCCAAAAAATTAATAAAATAAAAAAACACGACGTCCCTGATTTGTATCGTTCCCTTCACAGAATCAATTTTGTTTACAGTTCCGACAACATGGCAATGTGTCGATCATAAAAATGTGGTCGTTCCTGAAGCATTACGACAGAGCTCAGCCGGACAGAGACTGCATAGGGAAATTGAACTGGAGATTGAAAGAGTCTAATGACTTAGAATATTGTTATTGTAATCTCAATAAAAATTTTAAAAATTTTAATTTTTCAAAGTTTGAGGATATCCCTAGCTGGATTTGGCTACTCTTTTTTGGTGCATGGTTTCAACTTTTTGGTTTATTCTGGATGGTGACTGGTCTTCCTATTTTTAGGCCTCTACCAGTACCAATGAAGTTACATACAGAAAGCGCTCTGCTAGACTAAAATAATAATAACGGTATGACATTGCTTGGCTTTAAAACAATTTTACATAAAAAATGTAGGTCCGGCAAAAATTCAGAGGGTCCAGCAGAAAATTCCTGGGTGCTGGACCTATGTCCAGCAAAATGAAAACAAATTTCAAAAAGTCTGAATATGTAGCAACTGGCACGACTTTCCTAAAATTCATATTTATTTACATGTCAGGGGTTAAAAAACCCCCTAGCCCGACTCCCGGGGCTAGTAATTTCCACATTTGGGCTAGCTGAAATAATCAGCTGTATGCCCGACGGGCTAGTAAAAATATATATCGGATATTGACAAACTTGTCAATATTCGTGTATCTACTTATATTCATATATGTTATATGTTGTTTAATCAGCAGCAATGTTTTATTTATTCAACCGCTAGCTTTTTGTGGAAATCGAGAGCAAAGAAGGTAGAAAAACTGTGTATTCTCGTCATAAAACAGTTTCAACAAATGACGGCTTAGCGGAAATTTCGAAAATGAAAGACCGGAACCGGGAACGACTATTTCCGGTTTTGCAGATAGTAATTTTTTTTTTTTTAATGCCGATCGACCCTAGATTTTTTTGACATGTGACCATAAACACACATATATTTTTTTTGGCCTTACAGTGACCTGAACTGTGGAAAATAAGTGAAAATAAAACACAATACCAGATCTGAAAAGAAAGATAGTTAAACTAATATACATTGTACATGTTGTACAAGGGTTCAAGTCTGCAAGTCGGATTCATGAAATCACGGTATTGACCAGGACTAGTGGTTCATAGATTCGGGCTAGTAATATTTGGGAGTATGCTAGCCCTGGGCTAGTGAGGTGGTCCAAGATTTTTTAACCCCTGCATGTATATTTTGTCCTTTAATTCTTTGTACAACCTTTGTATAATTGAAAAAAAAAGATTTGAAGTTAACTTCCTTTATAAAACCAAGATGTGGGTTCATAATCATAGGTTAGTAAGCACTATATTTTTTAGGAAAATTTTCATTTGATTTAAAAACTGACCCAACATTTTCTATACCTTAAAGGCTTTTCTTTTTTATTTTTATTAAATATTCAAAAACAACATACCAAAAGCATCATATACATGTTAACATTCAGAATATTAAAAAAATGGGGCATATTTTCGATAGATAAAAAAATTATGAGGATACCCTTGTACGTTTTTTTTAATGATACATTTTGTAAATACACTTAAATGTAACAAGAACAATAAATTTTTCATGGTCATGAATGTACATTGTATGGTAGTTGGATTTACAACTACCTATGCAATCAGTGCCTATCACCACTCACAACTTCGAATCCCACTCAGGCGAGGTGTACTCAATACTACATTATGTAATAAAGTTTGTCAGTGGTTTTCTCCCGGTACTCCGATTTCCTCCACCTATAAAACTGACCACCACAATATAGCTGAAATATTGTTGAAAGTGGCATTAAACACCATAACCCTAACCCACAAGCATGTATAATTACCTCAATAATTGTAATAATTTAAATGTATGCTCATTACATTCTCGGTTTACATCTACATGTATATGAAAAATGTACAAAAAATGTATTTCTTATTTGTCTGGCAAGTTTTCAAAACTGCACCAATTAAAAAAAAGTCACTATGTTTTCAAGACATACCCTTATCCTTATACCCTTAGTTAACTGGACAATATCTGCTTCCATTCTAAAGTGAAAAACTTTTTTCTTAAATTTGATTCCTAAAAGGGGGAGGCAAACCTAGTTTTGCCACCCCTCAACTTTTCTAAGTGAGGAAGCCAATTGCCACCAGCTCCTTCGCCCATGAGGTGGTATTAGTGAAGTTCAAACTGCAGACTCATACAGAGCATCTGAGTTCATGTCGGCCCAGATTTTTAGTGGTGTTTGTGTTGCTCAATTTTAAGTTTTCTGTGTATTCGTAATTTTTTGTCAACCATTAAATATTTGTCTTTTTGTTATGTTGTACCTGTATTTATATTATATATTGTTATTGAAGTAATATATTGACCCTTTAAGCAGTGCCAGATGAGACCCTGTGCTAGTTAAGTTATGAGGCCCCTTACTTGGACCCTCTAGGAGGTAGACCCGGTAGGCCTACACAGGCAGTCAACTCTATCATTATGTCTGGAATCGCTCCGAAACAGAATGCCTTCAAATCTAAAATTACACCACATAAGCAAAAATCCATCGTAAAAAAAGATGGGCCCTCTTGGCCAACGGGGGGCCCTGTGCTTAAGCACAATGGTAAATCCGGCACTGCCTTTAAGACTAATTACCAATAAAGGTAGCTCTCAGTTTGTAGTGTAAACAATTGAAGATTCTCAAATCGGAAGTTGAATTACATGTATGTAATTTTCCTATGAAATTATCTACCTTTGATTTCTACACACCTTTATTTTTGTGAAATAATTTATGTCAACATGGATAAATAATAGAAGTAACTTGTAATTTATGTCAAGGCCATCCATGATACATGGTGGTTGTATGGTGTTAAGATTGTAAGCCAAAATTTGGACCAAAATGAAAATGATCAAATTAGATTAATTATACCCCCCGCAACGAAGTTGTAGGAGGGTATACTGGTTTCACCATGTCCGTCCGTCCGTCTGTAGACAAATCCTATGTTGTACGATAACTTGAGTTGTGTTTCTTAGAATCTTTTAAAATTTTAACAGCTGTTTACTGGTGAAGAGAGGAGGATCCCTTTCTTTTTTGACGATTTTCACTTTTGCCGTTCCAGAGTTATTGGACTTGATATGACGGAAAATAGGATTTTTACCCTATGTCGTATGATAACTTGAGTAGTGTTTTTCAGAATGTTTTGAAATTTTATCAGCAGCTTACCGGTGAAGAGAGGAGGATCCCTTTCATTTTTGACGATTTTCACTTTTGCCGTTCCATTAAAATCCACCTGTGATGTAAATCTATTGTCAAAACTCTCCATTATTTTTAAGGAATGGAGAGTTATTGTTCTCTTTGTACTTTTATAATTAAGGTCCCACAAGGGGCAAACAATTTAATACTTTGTACTTTAGATACTATACACAGACTTTTTGTTGTTACAAGATTAATAATTAATAAAATTAATAAAGTACAATGGGTAGATTTTAAGTTGGAGAATGTCCTCGTATCTCTCCATTCCTTAAATGTTTTGGTTATGGAAATAGGTTGGACAGATGTGGGGAGCGGGGGGTATATCTTAGTGAGCTGTGCTCACAGTAATACTAGTTTTGAGCTAAGATACAGGTATATCAATGGGTCATATTTCTTCAAGCCCATGCATCCTCAGTATAGCTAACTGCTAAGACAAATTCTTGGACATTTATGGTCACTAAGGAAATATTCTGTTGTAATCCAATCCAATAAAGTAAAATTGACATTTGTATATTAAGTTTGGATTTTAATCAAATATAATTCATATATCCTATAATTCATATATGAATGAGTGTGGTTTTCATACTGGAAATTAAATATATGAATGGATAAAATTTTCATTCTGTTGTAATAACTGCTCCCTGTAACCAAATTTTACTCTTGGACATAATAACTGGTACTTTATACTTTTACCTACCCTTGGACATAATAACTGGTACTTTATACTTTTACCTACCCTTGGACATAATAACTGGTACTTTATACGTTTACCTACCCTTGGACATAATAACTGGTACTTTATACTTTTATCTACCCTTGGACATAATAACTGGTACTTTATACTTTTACCTACCCTTGGACATAATAACTGGTACTTTATACGTTTACCTACCCTTGGACATAATTCATGCTTCCGAGACGTCAATCAGACTAAAATAACCGACCAATCAGCGCGCTGCATTTTTAATGAGATCAGGCGATGCCATCTTTGGCCCACAAACAAACCGAGTTGTGTATTTGTGGGAACGTAGTTTTATATATAAATTCTGCTAGTTATATCGCCGAAATGGTGCTTCAATGTGCAATTCAGATGAGCGATATCCCGAAAGACATTAAAAAACTGTCAAATGAAGATTGCTTATTTATTTTCACCAATGTCACGTTGGTCTGAGGTCCAAAAAATGTAGTCATTTAAACTACATATTTAGTTCATCAGATGTATCATTGAGTCCCTTCATGTTTGAGAGGCATTATATAGCCCCCTAAACTACATGAAGACCAAATTATTTATTTCCTCGATAAGTAATATTAAATTAATTATTTTCACTGGCATCAAGAATAAATGATTTATTTACAAAATCGCCCAATGCCTTGCCCCCCCCCCCCCCCCCCCCCCTTTTTTTTTTCCCTCACACACACATGTACACCCAAATCAAATGGTCGTCCTCTTATCATTCTTAAAGTTGTATTTTTCGCAAATACATAAACTTTCTCAGCAGAAATTAATATTCACCTGAGTATTAGATTTATATAAATACAAAAGAATTGATTTCATAATATTTTCACGTGTCTACGAATGAATGAAGGAAGAATTTCAAGATCGTTTTCATCCTGTTTGTGCAAATTAATGATTTGGTAAAAAAAAGAGATAATATTATCTTAAATCAGAGCAATTCAGTGATTATGAACTTAGTAAACAGACGTTATCTTTGATAAATATCAATTGTTGTAGATCAGCATGTGCTGTCTGTTTACGTATTGATCATACACATACGCGTGCACGACCCGCTGTGTAGAATGGACAATGGTATTTATTGTTTATCATTAGCCTTGAAGCTGTATGAAAGAAAAACAACAAAATTATAAAAGATTTATATACCCAGCTTTACAGGTACAGTACGATTCTGAAAGTTTGTCATCGCCAATTTCGACATGAAGGTTGTGTGGATCTTGACTTTTTCTCATTGACCGCCAACATCTTGCATCCACACGTAAGGCTCCACGTGCTTCCGAAATTTTAATATTGTGGATATAACCTTGGGTGAAATAATTTAAACCCTTTTCTAAGGCCTTTTTGGACAACGATTCAAAGTCGGGTAAGAATGAAACTGCGATATTATCGGGAATTTTTTCTAAAGAATCGGACGCGAGCTTGGGATGCTGAGCAGCCATTTTGAAAATGTAACCGATAAGCTTGTGGCGCATAGCAACAATTACTAAGGAGGCGGGACTTAAATTCTTATCTCGGAACTATCAATAACTGGTACTTTATACTTTTACCTACCCTTGGACATGATAACTGGTACTTTATACTTTTACAGAACCTTTAAATATATTTTGTATATGTACATGTACGTACATATACACTGTGCATGTAAATGATATAAATCTTGTATCTAGAAAGAAAAAAAGGGCTATAATTATATAAACAATAGTTTTTAATTACTGACAATAATGTGTGATGAGAATTTATATTGATTTTAATGAAATGAATCATTTCCCTTGAGATGCAGTTCTAGTGGAAAGAAACTAAAACAGTTGTGAGGAACGGAGTTGAACTTAAAGAGGCATTGTATTCAATTCTGAAAAGAATTTCTACTACTATAGCTACATATATATACATGTACATACATTTGTATACTGAAGGAAATGTTTTAATAATATTATACTCGTCACTTTCGAAAATCAATCGTCAGTGACGAAAGTGACGAGCGCTAGCTAAATCACTGAATATAAATTCACTCTACATGTCGAATTACTCTTGTCAGTCCAGTCTGTTCCATTATTTTTCCAGTTTTTCTTCTTTCTCCTTGATGCTCCTCACTTACAATGTAGCAGAGAACCATACCTTATATATTTTATAGTGTTTGGTCTGAAGCAATCAGGAATTGTTGCAGTCCATCACACTGTTAGGTAAGCATGCTAACCATTGCACCTCAGATCTGGTCAAAAGTTTATTGGAAATAAGGATGTGTAATTTGTGAGACATGTATTGTCCAAAATATAGGTCTAGGATGTCGTAGATGGTAACACGAAGAGCCTAGTCCTGAAAGATTGGAAAAGTGAACCTTTATAAAAGGCATTTTATGTAGAAATTATTTTTGGAAAAGTTCTAGCAATTAATCAGATTTCATCCCATTGTTCTGATATCACTATAGACATTATAATGGACATTATCGTTATTTTGTTTATTTTCCCTTTGATGTTTAAAACCAATATATTTCACATCACCTAAGAGCTGAATGATTCCAATTATCGCTAATCATTAAGCGTTGTCAAGGACGCACGTAGTATTATCGTGACATTACCAAATCCTTGATAATAAGTGATTAACGATATAAAATATTAATTGTGTTTAAAAAAATGTCAATATCTCAACAAAAATTATTTAATTATGCATAAAATAGCGATAAAATAATTAAAGATGTTTTTTATAAACTCGAGGACGTTTCTCAGTCATCTCTCATCTCAGGGCTTTGCCCTTCGATGAGAGATGACTGAGAAAAGTCCTCTCTTTAAAAAAAAATCGTTAATCACTTATTATAAAATGAAACAAATAGTGATATTTTGGGATAAGAAACTTTTAGAGAAAAAACATAGAAATATTGATAATCTTTAGTAAGGGGGAAACGATTCACCGTATGTACCGAAATCACGATTATTTTGGGGACGGTTCGGTTCACGATACGTGGAGGCCGCTTACGATACAAATGATATGATGCTCATTTTTTGAAGAAAAAAAAGTAGCATTGAACTTCCGTTTTCTTCTTTTGGTGATCATTTAATTAATATTTTGAGAAAAGTGAATCGATTAATTTACGCTTTTAAAATTAATTAATCAAATATCAAATATTTATAATTTCCGCTAGTACGCAAGGGACCTCATATAAAAAAAAAACATGGCAGCGCCCATGTCGACCAGCATGGACTTCAAGGAATAGTTACAGTTTCCTATAAAACGTATCGTGATACGTATCATAATACACATCAAATATCGCGATACGTATCGCTTGTGGAAAAAGTGTATCGTTACACCCCTAATCTTTAGAAAGTATATTTTAGGGGAAAATAGAACATTAGATATTTTGGGGAAAAGTACATTTCAATGGAAAAAGAAATGTTTATAATTGTTGGAAGTTCAATTTTAGGGGGAAAATAAAATTATTATTTATATTTATAAGTCATTAAGTGTGTGCAAAGTAAATGTTAGGAGGAAAACAGAAATAAAAAAAATATATTAACTTTTGGAAGGAAAATAGAAATATTGATAATTTTGGGATACATTGATGGTAAATAAAAATTTTTTAGACATGTGTTTTCATCTTCAAGGATTTCACTATTTGTATAATAAAATTACATAAAGATGTTATTTCAGGAAATATATTTTTGTATTTTCCCTATAAACATAACAGTTATTAAGTAAAATGTAGTAACTTTGAGAATCCTTAGAACATATGGCAGATAAATCTACTATAATACACACCAAGGTTAATCATGATCAATGTGGGGAAGATATTATAACATCTTCACTATTCTTGACTAGGCTATAAATTATAGGCTGCAGTAATTATCCTGACACAGAATACAATTTTTACACTAGGTGTAATTGCTATTGTTTATGAATTATTGGCTTCTAGCTCTGTAGGTGATGATGTTTGTTGGTTTATGTACTCAGTTTGTACATTGGCTTCTAGCTCTGTAGGTGATGATGTTTGTTGGTTTATGTACTCAGTTTGTACATTGGCTTCTAGCTCTGTAGGTGATGATGTTTGTTGGTTTATGTACTCAGTTTGTACATTGGCTTCTAGCTCTGTAGGTGAAGATGTTTGTTGGTTTATGTACTCAGTTTGTACATTGGCTTCTAGCTCTGTAGGTGATGATGTTTGTTGGTTTATGTACTCAGTTTGTACATTGGCTTCTAGCTCTGTAGGTGATGATGTTTGTTGGTTTATGTACTCAGTTTGTACATTGGCTTCTAGCTCTGTAGGTGATGATGTTTGTTGGTTTATGTACTCAGTTTGTACATTGGCTTCTAGCCCTGTAGGTGATGATGTTTGCTGGTTTATGTACTCAGTTTGTACATTGGCTTCTAGCTCTGTAGGTGATGATGTTTGTTGGTTTATGTACTCAGTTTGTACATTGGCTTCTAGCTCTGTAGGTGATGATGTTTGTTGGTTTATGTACTCAGTTTGTACATTGGCTTCTAGCTCTGTAGGTGATGATGTTTGTTGGTTTATGTACTCAGTTTGTACATTGGCTTCTAGCTCTGTAGGTGATGATGTTTGCTGGTTTATGTACTCAGTTTGTACATTGGCTACTAGAAGAATATATATATATATACTATACATTGTATAGAAGTTACATAGTTGACCTCTCTTGACCCTGACAATGCTCATTAGTCATTGTAGACTATTTACAACTAAACAGAGATTTTTGAGCCAATTGAGGCCAACAAAATGCAGGAATTCATGAAAGATGCTTCAACAATTAGTTGAAGTTTTAGAAAAGCAATGTTGGGTCTATAAAGGGTTTGTTGGACATTGAACATTTTCTAATGCTACAGACATGTACATACTGATATGTGCAATGCAAAAAATATATATGCATGCAGGACTCACGTTACTGGGCAATTCGGGCAAAGAAGTTGTCCTTGTGGGAGAAGACAAGTTTATTCCCAGATATTGAGGATGTAAATTTTGTTTTCAGGGGAAATTAGATTAATGACCTTTAATCTCATTGACATTTATATATCAATGATCATGACGAGTTTCAAAACTGTAAATTTCTAGGTCAATGATCATGACAAGTTTCAAAACTGTAAATTTCTAGGTTAATGATCATGACGAGTTTCAAAACTGTAAATTTCTAGGTCAATGATCATGACAAGTTTCAAAACTCTAAATTTCTAGGTCAATGATCATGACAAATTTCAAAACTCTAAATTTATAGATCGATGATCATGGCGAGTTTCAAAATTCCAAATTTATAGGTCAATGATGATCATGGCAAGTTTCAAAACTCTTAAATTTATAGGTCGATGATCATGGCGAGTTTCAAAACTCTAAATTTATAGGTCAATGATGATCATGATGAGTTTCAAAACTGTAAATTTCTAGGTCAATGATCATGGCGAGTTTCAAAACTCTAAATTTATAGGTCGATGATTATGGCGAGTTTCCAAACTCTAAATTTATAGGTCAGTGATGATCATGATGAGTTTAAAAACTCTAAATTTATAGGTCGATGATCATGGCGAGTTTAAAAAACTCTAAATTTATAGGTCGATGATCATGACGAGTTTCAAAACTATAAATTTATAGGTCGATGATCATGGCGAGTTTCAAAACTCTAAATTTATAGGTCAGTGATGATCATGATGAGTTTAAAAACTCCAAATTTATAGGTCGATGATCATTGCGAGTTTCAAAACTCTAAATTGATAGGTCAATGATCATGACGGATTTCAAAGCTCAAAATTTATAGGTCAATTAATGATCATGGCGAGTTTCAAAACTCTAAATTGATAAGTCAATGATCATGGCGAGTTTCAAAACCTCTAGTTTGCTAATTGGCAGTTGTTGCTTGTAAAAAGAAAAAGGTTTTAAAAAAATGAAATATGGTGTATACATTAACTGAAAGTAAGCTATTTACATAAATATACTGTACATTGTATAAACAATATACATATATGTATGTCACTAGTCCATAAAGCATTGTATTATAATTATAACATTTTATTTCTAATAAATTTTGCAATACATGTTTGTACATTTTTTTGTAGAGAAAATGTTTTAATTGTAATTATTGTATTTACACACAAAATGTATCAGATATATTTTATGTCAAGTTTTGTATAAAATTGGGGCAATTTATAAATAAACGGAGGGAAAAGTTGGTTGTAATGTAATAAATATTTCACAATGACCAGCTTATACATGCAGATAGGCCGCAATAGTGTCATAAAATTATACAATACTTATTCATGTAATGACTTTTGCATCAGAACAGGTAAAAACACACCTTTCTTGTGTACCTGTATCTTTATTTGTTTATTGATGACACATGTGGTTTGGTGGGAGTTTTATATATGTTTAGTCATCAGGAAAAATACTTCAAAAAAAGATCGTTATAAAGTTCTGTTAAAGTTTGACACTACCTGTTGAATTGGTAAACTGTTTATCCCTATATCTATAACAAAATCTAACTATTTTTGTTACTGTGATAAATTTCAAATTGTGACAAGATATGGATGATCTTTAAACATCAAAGACTTCATGTATGACACACATTCCATGGGTCTCTTCTATTATACATTGTAAAAACACATGTGAAAAATGTACAAGGGTTAAATGGATGCTTCTTTATAAAGTGTACAATCTTTATGGCAGAGCATGTAGCTATATTATAGTTTACCATACAGAGACAGCATCGAGAGTGATAAATGTGTGGGGCGAGGGTGGGTGGTCTACATCTTCTGCTCTGAAACAACTACAACATATGACAGGAAATTAGATTGAAATGTTTTTTTTAGTATAATGCATTAATGGTCTTATACAAAGTTTATATTTTTTGTACTGATTGGAATCCAAAATGGTCATCAAAAAGTGCCTTGTTTAACATAGAGATAGTCCTAGTTGTCCAACCACATCAAATTAAATTTGCACATTTTATTTTAATACATTTTTGTGCCAGTTGCAAGCTAGGACCTGGTTTTTGTGTTCTGTGGTTTGAGTTTGGAGCTGATTGTTCATTTTTATTATACCCCCCCGCAACGAAGTTGTAGGGGGGTATACTGGTTTCAACATGTCCGTCCATCTGTCCGTCCATCTGTAGATAAATCCTATATCGTACGATAACTTGAGTTGTGTTTCTTAGAATCTTTTAAAATTTTATCCGCTGTTTACTGGTGAAGAGAGGAGGATCCCTTTCATTTTTTACAATTTTCACTTTTGCCGTTCCAGAGTTATTGGACTTGATATGACGGAAAATAGGATTTTTACCCTGTCGTATGATAACTTGAGTAGTGTTTCTCAGAATGTTTTGAAATTTTATCAGCAGCTTACCGGTGAAGAAAGGAAGGTCCCTTTCATTTTTGGTCGGAACAATCAGTAATGTTTTGGTTATGGAAATAGGTTGGACAGATGTGGGGAACGGGGGGTATATCTTAGTGAGCTGTGCTCACAGTAATACTAGTTTATGTTGTAGAATTGTTGACCATCACTGTTTAAGCTTTCTTTTCATAATGTAAAAAAGTTCATAAGGAAACAGTATTTGCACATGGATAAACTAAAGATTTCTGACATGTACATCATAACATGTGTGTACATTAATAATATACAAAATGTACTTTGCTTACTTTGCCACACCACGACTGGATAAAAACAAAACAAGATTTGGCTAATATACATGTATAGGGAGCTTTCACTTTCATTCAGTTGTTTTCATCTTACATTTTTTGTAACTACATGTACCTGTACATGTACATGTACATTTTGTAAACTGATTATATTTTTGCATGTACCAGGGAATTATAATATCCCTGCATGTACCTACGTGAGCACTGTCATGTTGATGCATTTATTTGTTTATACATGTACTTTTAATTATATGGCATGTTTTTGAAATTCTAAAATGATTGATTGTTTGTTGTTGAAGGTCAAATGAACAGTTATTTCTGCTAAATGCATGGCAAGAATATATAGAAGAGTTTGAAGCTAAGATACCAAAGGGGTAACCAGAAACTGTATATCTAAAAAGAATATAAGTTTACAAACAATAGCTCTAATAATATATATAAATATAATATTGTTACATGTACAATTAGATGTACTTGCATGTACAATTAGATGTACTTGGATGTACAATTACATGTACACAATGTACATGTAGCAGAATGTTAAAAATATGATTTAAATGTAATTACATTCAGACAACATTCGTGTCTACCTTATCATGCACTTTCTGTCAAAAAAGAAAAAAAGATTAATGCACAGCATGTGTGTAATCTATGTGCATGTTAATTAAGCATGAGGGCCATAATTGAATAAATTAAGCTGTCCATAGTGCTATTTACACAGTGATAAACATGCCTTAACTAACAGATATTTTATTGAAGGTTTCATAGTAGTAATACTAGTATTCATCTGTCTTATATTGTTGCAAATTTAGAGGTCTTATAGGAGATCATTCATGGAAACATGGAGAAAGATCTAACATTTGATTAACTCAATAAAATAATCATATTATACACACATAAAAAGGATCATTTAATGTGTAATAATATAGGAAAAAAATAGGAAGATTTGTGATGATGTGGGGTAACTTTATGACTGAGGCTGTCATGATAATTCTGTCTTCTTCGAATTCATTGATTTATTTTAAGCTGGAGTGGATTATAAGCTCTATACGAATTGTCTTTTGGGGAAAGATGGTTAAAGATTCACAGTGACTTTTCATTTCCTTTCAAACTGTTCTGACTGAATTATTAATTGTGTACGGCCTTTCAAACTGTTCTGACTGAATTATTAATTGTGTACAGCCTTTCAAACTGTTCTGACTGAATTATTAATTGTGTACGGCCTTTCAAACTGTTCTGACTGAATTATTAATTGTGTACGTCCTTTCAAACTGTTCTGACTGAATTATTAATTGTGTACAGCCTTTCAAACTGTTCTGACTGAATTATTAATTGTATACGTCCTTTCAAACTGTTCTGACTGAATTATTAATTGTATACGTCCTTTCAAACTGTTCTGACTGAATTATTAATTGTATGCGTCCTTTCAAACTGTTCTGACTGAATTATTAATTGTATACGTCCTTTCAAACTGTTCTGACTGAATTATTAATTGTATACGTCCTTTCAAACTGTTCTGACTGAATTATTAATTGTATAGGGCCTTTCAAACTGTTCTGACTGAATTATTAATTGTATACGTCCTTTCAAACTGTTCTGACTGAATTATTAATTGTGTACGGCCTTTCAAACTGTTCTGACTGAATTATTAATTGTGTACGGCCTTTCAAACTGTTCTGACTGAATTATTAATTGTGTACGGCCTTTCAAACTGTTCTGACTGAATTATTAATTGTGTACGGCCTTTCAAGCTGTTCTGACTGAATTATTAATTGTATACGTCCTTTCAAACTGTTCTGACTGAATTATTAATTGTGTACAGCCTTTCAAACTGTTCTGACTGAATTATTAATTGTGTACAGCCTTTCAAACTGTTCTGACTGAATTATTAATTGTGTACGGCCTTTCAAACTGTTCTAACTGAATTATTAATTGTGTACGGCCTTTCAAACTGTTCTGACTGAATTATTAATTGTGTACAGCCTTTCAAGCTGTTCTGACTGAATTATTAATTGTATACGTCCTTTCAAACTGTTCTGACTGAATTATTAATTGTGTACAGCCTTTCAAACTGTTCTGACTGAATTATTAATTGTGTACGGCCTTTCAAACTGTTCTGACTGAATTATTAATTGTGTACGGCCTTTCAAACTGTTCTGACTGAATTATTAATTGTGTACAGCCTTTCAAACTGTTCTGACTGAATTATTAATTGTGTACGGCCTTTCAAACTGTTCTGACTGATTTATTAATTGTGTACGGCCTTTCAAACTGTTCTGACTGAATTATTAATTGTGTACGGCCTTTCAAACTGTTCTGACTGAATTATTAATTGTATACACCTTTCAAACTGTTCTGACTGAATTATTAATTGTGTACGGCCTTTCAAACTGTTCTGACTGAATTATTAATTGTGTACGGCCTTTCAAACTGTTCTGACTGAATTATTAATTGTATACGTCCTTTCAAACTGTTCTGACTGAATTTTTAATTGTATACGTCCTTTCAAACTGTTCTGACTGAATTATTAATTGTGTACGGCCTTTCAAACTGTTCTGACTGAATTATTAATTGTATACGTCCTTTCAAACTGTTCTGACTGAATTATTAATTGTAAAAGTCCTTTCAAACTGTTCTGACTGAATTATTAATTGTAAAAGTCCTTTCAAACTGTTCTGACTGAATTATTAATTGTATACGTCCTTTCAAACTGTTCTGACTGAATTATTAATTGTATACATGTACGTCCTTTCAAACTGTTCTGACTGAATTATTAATTGTGTACGTCCTTTCAAACTGTTCTGACTGAATTATTAATTGTATACGTCCTTTCAAACTGTTCTGACTGAATTATTAATTGTGTACGTCCTTTCAAACTGTTCTGACTGAATTATTAATTGTGTACGTCCTTTCAAACTGTTCTGACTGAATTATTAATTGTATACGTCCTTTCAAACTGTCCTGACTGAATTATTAATTGTGTATGGCCTTTCAAACTGTTCTGACTGAATTATTAATTGTGTACGACCTTTCAAACTGTTCTGACTGAATTATTAATTGTGTACGGCCTTTCAAACTGTTCTGACTGAATTATTAATTGTGTACAGCCTTTCAAACTGTTCTGACTGAATTATTAATTGTGTACGGCCTTTCAAACTGTTCTGACTGAATTATTAATTGTATACGTCCTTTCAAACTGTTCTGACTGAATTATTAATTGTGTACGGCCTTTCAAACTGTTCTGACTGAATTATTAATTGTGTACGACCTTTCAAACTGTTCTGACTGAATTATTAATTGTGTACGGCCTTTCAAACTGTTCTGACTGAATTATTAATTGTGTACAGCCTTTCAAACTGTTCTGACTGAATTATTAATTGTGTACGTCCTTTCAAACTGTTCTGACTGAATTATTAATTGTATACGTCCTTTCAAACTGTTCTGACTGAATTATTAATTGTGTACGGCCTTTCAAACTGTTCTGACTGAATTATTAATTGTGTACGACCTTTCAAACTGTTCTGACTGAATTATTAATTGTGTACGGCCTTTCAAACTGTTCTGACTGAATTATTAATTGTGTACAGCCTTTCAAACTGTTCTGACTGAATTATTAATTGTGTACGGCCTTTCAAACTGTTCTGACTGAATTATTAATTGTGTACGACCTTTCAAACTGTTCTGACTGAATTATTAATTGTGTACGTCCTTTCAAACTGTTCTGACTGAATTATTAATTGTGTACAGCCTTTCAAACTGTTCTGACTGAATTATTAATTGTGTACGGCCTTTCAAACTATTCTGACTGAATTATTAATTGTGTACGGCCTTTCAAACTGTTCTGACTGAATTATTAATTGTATACGTCCTTTCAAACTGTTCTGACTGAATTATTAATTGTGTACAGCCTTTCAAACTGTTCTGACTGAATTATTAATTGTGTACGGCCTTTCAAACTGTTCTGACTGAATTATTAATTGTGTACGGCCTTTCAAACTGTTCTGACTGAATTATTAATTGTGTACGTCCTTTCAAACTGTTCTGACTGAATTATTAATTGTGTACAGCCTTTCAAACTGTTCTGATTGAATTATTAATTGTGTACGTCCTTTCAAACTGTTCTGACTGAATTATTAATTGTGTACGTCCTTTCAAAATGTTATGACTGAATTATTAATTGTATACGGCCTTTCAAACTGTTCTGACTGAATTATTAATTGTGTACGGCCTTTCAAACTGTTCTGACTGAATTATTAATTGTGTACGGCCTTTCAAACTGTTCTGACTGAATTATTAATTGTGTACAGCCTTTCAAACTGTTCTGACTGAATTATTAATTGTGTACGGCCTTTCAAACTGTTTTGACTGAATTATTAATTGTGTACGGCCTTTCAAACTGTTCTGACTGAATTATTAATTGTGTACGTCCTTTCAAACTGTTCTGACTGAATTATTAATTGTGTACGTCCTTTCAAACTGTTCTGACTGAATTATTAATTGTGTACGTCCTTTCAAACTGTTTTGACTGAATTATTAATTGTGTACGTCCTTTCAAACTGTTCTGACTGAATTATTAATTGTGTACGGCCTTTCAAACTGTTCTGACTGAATTATTAATTGTGTACAGCCTTTCAAACTGTTCTGACTGAATTATTAATTGTGTACGGCCTTTCAAACTGTTCTGACTGAATTATTAATTGTGTACAGCCTTTCAAACTGTTCTGACTGAATTATTAATTGTGTACGGCCTTTCAAACTGTTCTGACTGAATTATTAATTGTGTGCAGCCTTTCAAACTGTTCTGACTGAATTATTAATTGTATACAGCCTTTCAAACTGTTCTGACTGAATTATTAATTGTGTACGTCCTTTCAAACTGTTCTGACTGAATTATTAATTGTATACAGCCTTTCATACTGTTCTGCCTGAATTATTAATTGTGTATGGCCTTTCAAACTGTTCTGACTGAATTATTAATTGTGTACGGCCTTTCAAACTGTTCTGACTGAATTATTAATTGTGTACAGCCTTTCAAACTGTTCTGACTGAATTATTAATTGTATACAGCCTTTCAAACTGTTCTGACTGAATTATTAATTGTGTACAGCCTTTCAAACTGTTCTGACTGAATTATTAATTGTGTACGGCCTTTCAAACTGTTCTGACTGAATTATTAATTGTGTACGGCCTTTCAAACTGTTCTGACTGAATTATTAATTGTGTACCGCCTTTCAAACTGTTCTGACTGAATTATTAATTGTGTACAGCCTTTCAAACTGTTCTGACTGAATTATTAATTGTATACAGCCTTTCAAACTGTTCTGACTGAATTATTAATTGTGTACGGCCTTTCAAACTGTTCTGACTGAATTATTAATTGTGTACGGCCTTTCAAACTGTTCTGACTGAATTATTAATTGTGTACGGCCTTTCAAACTGTTCTGACTGAATTATTAATTGTGTACGTCCTTTCAAACTGTTCTGACTGAATTATTAATTGTATACAGCCTTTCAAACTGTTCTGACTGAATTATTAATTGTGTACGGCCTTTCAAACTGTTCTGACTGAATTATTAATTGTGTACTGCCTTTCAAACTGTTCTGACTGAATTATTAATTGTGTACGGCCAGAGTGGGTAAGAATGAATAATTTAGTCTGTTGTAGTGGCTAGGATGATGCATGAGCTGGGTGAGTGGGTAAGAATGAATAATTTAGTCTGTTGTAGTGGCTAGGATGATGCATGAGCTGGGTGAGTGGGTAAGAATGAATAAACAAGTTAAGAAATGTGTGACTACTAGAAGTACCTGCTGTTAGTGTATGCGGTGTGTAAGAAAGTGTGGCATCCTTTGCAGAGTATTTCCCTGAATCCCGTAGTGGTCAAGTTTTTAATAGAAGTCTATTGTGTGGAACTTTGTCAAATCTTTCGAGAAATCTAAAAGTGTAGCATCAATTTGTTTTCCCTCAGATAATTCTTGGAGTTAAACCCCTTGAAAAATATACTTTTTGAAAATAATAATTTTTCAGTGATGAAGCTTAAAAATTATATTCGTACCTTTTCAGAGATTTTTACCCCTTGAAAATATTAAAATGGCATCATTTTGGATTTGAACTTGATTCTTATGTTTTGTTTGGGTACATTTGTGAATTTGTTTATGTTCATTTTTTCATTTCCAATAAATGCACTGATTTGGTACAGTACATTAAATTACATTCCCCTATCCTTTCTGCATACATTTTGTTTTTAAAGAAATAGATGTATTACAGTGTTGTAGAAGGATGATCAAAGTTAACATGTAAAATCCTCAAGAGGAAGAAAGTTTACATCCTATAAAGATATGTAGAAAAGTAATATTTAATGATACCAATGTCTACTTCACCAGCTGTAGGGATTGTTTCCATAATTCTGAGGTGATGAGGTTTGTACATTTGTATATTGTTTTATTATCACTTTTATCATCATAGGCTCATCTTGCTCAACAAATCATCTTGCCATCTGTATTCTCTTGTCTGTAAACCTTGATCATCTATTCTAGATAACTCCTTCAATGTCAGATTCTACAATTGGAGAAGAATTTGGCAAAATATGACAGAATTTTATGTTTGGAGATCTTCAGGCTTTTTCGTAAGGAGGATTTCTTGTGTGTTTGGTATTTTATAAAGATGTACATACATGTAGGAGGTGTACATTTACTTCTGTTAAGGATTTATTTTTATTTTGTAAAAGGGTTCTGTTTAGTAAGCAGACAGTTATTTTTTTTCCTTTTGTTTTCTAACCAGCCCAATTGTCTGCCTAACTTCTTTTTCAAGCTAGTACCTTTTTAGTTTACAGAATATTTTTATACAAATTTTCTCTTTCAAACCTGTGCATATTAGCAGGATTTTAATTTTCTAATAAATGTATTTACACAAAATTAAGACTAGATGAACTTGGTCTATTTTTGTGAAAAGACCACGACATATGATGTTGGTAATCCTGATCTTGGCTTGAAACAGGCTCAACAATTTGGTGGGGTTAAGTAGGTTAATGGACCCCTGGCTTGAAACGGGCACAACAATGTGGTGGGGTTAAGTAGGTTAATGGACCCCTGGCTTGAAACGAGCACAACAATGTGGTGGGGTTAAGTAGGTTAATGGACCCCTGGCTTGAAACAGGCACAACAATGTGGTGAGGTTAAGTAGGTTAATGGACCCCTGGCTTGAAACAGGCTCACCAATGTGGTGGGGTTAAGTAGGTTAATGGACCCCTGGCTTGAAACAGGCACAACAATGTGGTGGGGTTAAGTAGGTTAATGGACCCCTGGCTTGAAACAGGCACAACAATGTGGTGGGGTTAAGTAGGTTAATGGACCCCTGGCTTGAAACAGGCACAACAATGTGGTGGGGTTAAGTAGGTTAATGGACCCCTGGCTTGAAACAGGCACAACAATGTGGTGGGGTTAAGTAGGTTAATGGACCCCTGGCTTGAAACAGGCACAACAATGTGGTGGGGTTAAGTAGGTTAATGGACCCCTGGCTTGAAACAGGCACAACAATGTGGTGGGGTTAAGTAGGTTAATGGACCCCTGGCTTGAAACAGGCTCAACAATGTGGTGGGGTTAAGTAGGTTAATGGACCCCTGGCTTGAAACGGGCACAAAAATGTGGTGGGGTTAAGCAGGTTAATGGAACCCAACCTTCCCTTAAGCTTCTTGATAACTGGATCTCTAACAGCAATTTGTATATTAACAAACAATAAAAAACCTGCACAGATTTGCTTCCACTCAAAAAGACATGTATACTTAATCACAAAAATAAATTAAATGACAGCATAAACATGGACAAGACAATAGCTGGGTCAATGAATGCTTGTATGGATTTCTGTTGTGTTTGGTAAGGAGGTTTTTTTGTAAGGGAGGGTTCTGTGCTGTCCATACAGACAGTTTACAGATTATAATATGCACCATTAAGCACATCAATCATGGACATTGTAAATTAACTATGATACATACAGTAACATTTCTACACCACAACTAGCTATTTTCTGGGTTCACGTTATATCTACCATTGTTTAGTCTACCACTAATGATACCAAAATAACACATTTTCCCCATGGTTAAACTCCTGTATTTTTCTCTGCCCCTTCTTCAATCATGGACCAGTTTAATAAAACGTTGATAGAATTACGTTTAGAATTGTCAATGATTTGGCTTTGCTAATTGTTATTTAGGAAACGCAGACATTGTATTAGTATGCCGTTATCGATTTCATATCATGACGAGTTGAAAATTTAAAGGATGATAACAAAAGAGTGGAATCTTGTGATGAAGTGATACTTGTGTATGCTCTGATGAGGACAGAAAAGGAGATATTGGACTGTAGAAAATACTTTTAATCAACAAAGCTTGTTGACAGTTATCAAATGATCAGCTGTTTAACGGTAACACACATGTATTACATGTTTATTGAAAGATATTATTAAATAGAATAAAAAGAATGTGTTCATAAAATTACAGAAGAATAGAACATTGGATAAAAATAACCATTCATTATTACTTGTGAAATATAGCTACATGTTCAGGTGGGCAGTTTCAAAATAAATGGCTCCTACTGCTATAGCTGTCTTAATTTACTCATTTTTATGATTTTATTGGATCTAAATAGTTCAAAAGATCTGTAATGATTTGATGTTTGTTACTGCAAAAAATATTTAAGATATCTAGAATAACAAAAAGAAAATGTCCAAAAAACATGTCAAAATTGTCAGGAGTGCAACACTTTTTTGTGACACTTCAAAAAATCCTTAATTTTCAACAACCCACCACAGTGCTAAATTAAACAATATGTTATCAAAATCTATTTCATCACAAACTTTGATATGTTGACATACTTTAAGATAGCAATAGATCATGCTTCACATTTATTATTGCATAAAAATATGGCTTTGTAAAAAAGATGTACCTAGTCAGGAGTGCAACAAACATTTATGCAAGTTTTCCTAAATTACATTGTAGAAATGTTGTCTTTTAGTTTTCAAAGATATGGGGTATAAATAAATCTTAATACATCATTGCTGCTTCAAAACCATAGTTAAAGGAAACACTAAAATCAGTAGTAAGGCCAAGAATGTCACATTAAAGACAGCACCCTCAAATGTCAGGAGTGCAACATTTGATATTTTCTTAGACATATTTTCTTTTAAATGTAACTAAAATAACAATTGTCTTTCTATTTCAACAGAGACTGACCAAGAGAACAGATAAAACCCATTTACCTGTTTGAGATACATAAAATATCTCTCACAGAAGCATTTGATTCATGTCGGGAGTGCAACTAGTTTTAAGTGATCTTCTACACAGTCTAAATTATAGCTTTTTATATGGATGATTTAAATAAAATGAGATTCTGTCAAGTTTAGAATAATGTTTGAAAAAATTAAAAGTGCCAATAGTATTTTATATGCTTTTAATTTTATGTAATAAAGCATTTTTGTTCATTTTAAATGGTCTCATGCTTTAATATCTATTAGGTATTAATACTAGAGACATTCTCTGACAAGGGAACATGTTTTCTAGGTTCATTAGATATTGGAGATTAATTGACTTGATAAAGTTTATGATAAATGCATTTATCTATTTTCTTATACATGTTGTAGATAATTTATGGTTGACCATGTAAATGTTGCACTCCTGACATAAATATTTAAAAATCATTGAAATTTGATATAATCAATTTTCTAAGTATCCAAAAAATACTTGTAATTGTACATTAAACATCTATTTTCAATATTAATTTAGATTAATACATGTTTTAAATGATTTTGTATAGTATATTTCAAAAATAAGTTGGAATTTTCGAGAAGTATGGCTGTAAACAAGTTACAAATAACTAGAAAAATGTTACTTTAAGAAACAATTATCATTAAAACTTGGTAAAACTAATGCTTGAAAGAACACGGACTGATTTTTTCCCCTGTGAATTGTTTTTAAGTTAATAACTCTTCTTTTTCTTGATGGCAATATAATGTCAGGAGTGCAACATATTCTGATAAAATAGTACCATTGATAAAATAATGATAATTTATAATAAATTGCCTTTTCTAGCCTATAAAAATATTCTAATTATTTATTTATGATTTATCTAATATATTAGAGTGATATAATACAAATTTTCAAATGTTTGTATTCAAAATATTGCTGCTAAAACTGGGTATTAAAGAAGTGGTATGGCAAAAAATTGTTACAAATTTCCAAATACTGTCATTTCTGTACAAATATTTCATTGAAACAGGTAAAAATTATTGTATGAGTTAACAGTAACATCACTGTTCAATGTTGGCATTTTAAAATGTGAAATTTTCTTCTTTTTTTCTTTATTATAAAATGTCAGGAGTGCAACAAAAATAGACAAAATGTTTTTTCTACAACCAATTATTATACCCCCACTCCCCGAAGGGGGAGGGGGGTTTACTGTTTTACCTCTGTCCGTCCTTCCAAGATATTTTTCGTCGCATTTTTCTCAGTAACTGTTGATGGCAGAAATCTGATATTTGGTCACAAGCTTCATATAGGTATACCATATTGTGGGTAGCATTTTTGGACCTGTCAGATTCCTACTTCCTGTTTGCCGACTTTGTTGATTTTTATACACATTGAACATATATGCACATTTTTCTCAGCAACTATTGATGGCAGAGATCTGATATTTGGTCACAAGCTTCATATAGGTACCCCATATCGTGGGAAGCGTTTTTGAACCCATCGGATTCCTACTTCCTGTTTGCCGACTTTGTTGATTTTTATACACATTGAACATATATGCACATTTTTCGTAAATTTTTTCTCAGCAACTATTGATGGCAGAGATCTGATATTTGGTCACAAGCTTCATATAGGTACCCCATATCGTGGGAAGCGTTTTTGGACCCATCAGATTCCTACTTCCTGTTTGCCGACTTTGATGATTTTTCTACACATTGAACATATATGTTCATTTTTCGTCGCATTTTTCTCAGCAACTATTGATGGCAGAAATCTGATATTTGGTCACAAGCTTCATATAGGTACCCCATATCGTGGGAAGCGTTTTTTGACCTGTCAGATTCCTACTTGCTGTTTGCCAAAGAGCGGGGGTATCATAGGTGAGCATTAGCTCACAGTTCATCTTGTTTTGCGATCGTTCAAAGAATCAATGTGATTTTTTTTTGCAAATGGCTACTTATCTTTAAAGTTTGAAAATGTTGCTGTCTTAAGTAAAAATATTCGTTATTATTTTGATAATAAAAACGTTATCAGGTAGATTGGACAAAAATATTGAGAATTTTTCATAAAAAATAGCTTTTAAGAAAAACTACAACTACCAATAACCCAATATTTTGCACAAAAAGTCATTTATATCAGTTGCATTGTTTGAGAAACCATTATACAAAATAATTGAGACTAAAGATTGTTTAACTGATATAGAATAAGTATGTGTTTTACATGTTTGTCATGCCAATTTGTGTTCAATAAAAGGTTCTTAAAAATTTATTGCTTATCTGTTCATAGTTTCTTTCTTGTTTCATTTACTTCAATGTATACAAGATCGAAAATTATCAGCAGAAAGTTTTTAGGAGTGAGTTTAATTTGGACATTTCTTTCACATGTTGGAGCCATTTTTAGTTCACCTGGACCTTTGGTCCAGGTGAACTATTGCCATCACTTGGCGTCCGTCGTCTGTCGTCTGTAAACTTTTCACATTTCAAGCTTCTTCTCCGAAACCACTTGGCCGATTGGAACCGAACTTAGCAGGAATGTTCCTTGGATGGTCCTCTACAAAGTTACTGTTTTTCGTTCCAGTCGGATATTCAATATGGCTGCCAGGGCCAATAATATGCTCTGATTGGCTGAAATTTCAAAGATCTTCTTCTCCGAAACTAATGAACTGACTGAACCCAAACTGTAAAGGAATGATCATTGGAATGTCCTTTACTAAGTTACTGTTTTTTATGCCGATCGGAAATCCAAGATGGCCGCCATCGCAGGACATAGATTAACATTGGACCCTATGGGAAAATGTTCAAATGCCTTCTTCTCAGAAACTACAAATATGATTAAAGCCAAACTGTACATGAATGTTCATTGGATGGTCCTCTACAATCTTAAGGTTTTTTGTTCCGATATGAAATTCAAAATGGCGGCTACGGCAGGACTTAGTTTAACATTGGACCCTATGGTAAAAATGTTTCAAAATGCTTCTTCTCTGAAACCACTTGGACAGTTGAAACCAAACTGCCCAGGAATGATCATTGGAAGGTCCTCTACAAATTTTCTGTTTTTTATGCCGGTCGGAAATCCAAGATGGCCGCCACCGCAGGACATAGATTAACATTGGATCCTATGGGAAAATGTTCAAATGCCTTCTTCTCAGAAACTACAAATATTATTAAAGCCAAACTGTACATGAATGTTCATTGGATGGTCCTCTACAATCTTAAGGTTTTTTGTTCCGATATGAAATTCAAAATGGCGGCTACGGCAGGACTTAGTTTAACATTGGACCCTATGGGAAAAATGTTTCAAAATGCTTCTTCTCTGAAACCACTTGGACAGTTGAAACCAAACTGCCCAGGAATGATCATTGGAAGGTCCTCTACAAATTTTCTGTTTTATATGCCGATCGGAAATCCAAGATGGCCGCCACCGCAGGACATAGATTAACATTGGACCCTATGGGAAAATGTTCAAATGCCTTCTTCTCAGAAACTACAAATATTATTAAAGCCAAACTGTACATGAATGTTCATTGGATGGTCCTCTACAATCTTAAGGTTTTTTGTTCCGATATGAAATTCAAAATGGCGACTACGGCAGGACTTAGTTTAACATTGAACCCTATGGGAAAAATGTTTCAAAACGCTTCTTCTCTGAAACCACTTGGATAATTGAAACCAAACTGCCTAGGAATGATCATTGGAAGGTCCTCTAGAAATTTTATGTTTTTTATGCCGATCGGAAATCCAAGATGGCCGCCACCACAATACATAGATTAACATTGGACCCTATGGGAAAATGTTCAAATGCCTTCTTCTCAGAAACTACAAATATGATTAAAGCCAAACTATACATGAATGTTCATTGGATGGTCCTCTACAATCTTAAGGTTTTTTGTTCCGATATGAAATTCAAAATGGCGGCTACGGCAGAATTAGTTTAACATTGGACCCTATGGGAAAAATGTTTCAAAATGCTTCTTCTCTGAAACCACTTGGACAGTTGAAACCAAACTGCCCAGGAATGATCATTGGAAGGTCCTCTACAAATTTTCCGTTTTTTATGCCGGTCAGAAATCCAAGATGGCCGCCACCGCAGGACATAGATTAACATTGGACCCTATGGGAAAATATTCAAATGCCTTCTACTCAGAAACTACAAATATGATTAAAGCCAAACTGTACATGAATGTTCATTAGATGGTCCTCTACAAACTTTACGTTTTTTGTTCTGGTATGAAATTCAAAATGGCGGCTACGGCAGGACTTAGTTTAACATTGGACCCTATGGGAAAAATGTTTCAAAATGCTTCTTCTCTGAAACCACTTGGATAATTGAAACCAAACTGCCCAGGAATGATCATTGGAAGGTCCTCTACAAATTTTCTGTTTTTTATGCTGGTCGGAAATCCAAGATGGCCACCACCGCAGGACATAGATTAACATTGGACCCTATGGGAAAATGTTCAAATGCCTTCTTCTCAGAAACTACAAATATGATTAAAGCCAAACTGTCCATATGTGTGTACATTGGATGGTCCTCTACAAACTTTACGTTTTTTGTTCCGATATGAAATTCAAAATGGCGGCTACGGCAGGACTTAGTTTAACATTGGACCCTATGGGAAAAATGTTTCAAAACGCTTCTTCTCTGAAACCACTTGGATAATTGAAACCAAACTGCCCAGGAATGATCATTGGAAGGTCCTCTACAATGTGTGTGTTTTTCATGCCGATCGGAAATCCAAGATGGCCACCACCGCAGGACATAGATTAACATTGAACCCTATGGGAAAATGTTCAAATGCCTTCTTCTCAGAAACTACAAATATGATTAAAGCCAAACTGTACATGAATGTTCATTGAATGGTTCTCTACAAAATATACGTTTTTTATTCTGATATGAAATTCAAAATGGCGGCTACGGCAGGACTTAGTTTAACATTGGACCCTATGGGAAAAATGTTTCAAAATGCTTCTTCTCTGAAACCACTTGGACAGTTGAAACCAAACTGCCCAGGAATGATCATTGGAAGGTCCTCTACAAATTTTCTGTTTTTTATGCCGGTCGGAAATCCAAGATGGCCGCCACCACAGGACATAGATTAACATTGGACCCTATGGGAAAATATTCAGAAACTACAAATATGATTAAAGCCAAACTGTACATGAATGTTCATTAGATGGTCCTCTACAAACTTTACGTTTTTTGTTCTGGTATGAAATTCAAAATGGCGGCTACGGCAGGACTTAGTTTAACATTGGACCCTATGGGAAAAATGTTTCAAAATGCTTCTTCTCTGAAACCACTTGGACAGTTGAAACCAAACTGCCCAGGAATGATCATTGGAAGGTCCTCTACAAATTTTCTGTTTTTTATGCCGGTCGGAAATCCAAGATGGCCGCCACCGCAGGACATAGATTAACATTGGACCCTATGGGAAAATATTCAAATGCCTTCTACTCAGAAACTACAAATATGATTAAAGCCAAACTGTACATGAATGTTCATTAGATGGTCCTCTACAAACTTTACGTTTTTTTATTCTGGTATGAAATTCAAAATGGCGGCTACGGCAGGACTTAGTTTAACATTGGACCCTATGGGAAAAATGTTTCAAAATGCTTCTTCTCTGAAACCACTTGGACAGTTGAAACCAAACTGCCCAGGAATGATCATTGGAAAGTCCTCTACAAATTTTCTGTTTTTTATGCCGGTCGGAAATCCAAGATGGCCGCCACCGCAGGACATAGATTAACATTGGACCCTATGGGAAAATATTCAAATGCCTTCTACTCAGAAACTACAAATATGATTAAAGCCAAACTGTACATGAATGTTCATTAGATGGTCCTCTACAAACTTTACGTTTTTTGTTCTGGTATGAAATTCAAAATGGCGGCTACGGCAGGACTTAGTTTAACATTGGACCCTATGGGAAAAATGTTTCAAAACGCTTCTTCTCTGAAACCACTTGGATAATTGAAACCAAACTGCCTAGGAATGATCATTGGAAGGTCCTCTACAAATTTTCTGTTTTTTATGCTGGTCGGAAATCCAAGATGGCCACCACCGCAGGACATAGATTAACATTGGACCCTATGGGAAAATGTTCAAATGCCTTCTTCTCAGAAACTACAAATATGATTAAAGCCAAACTGTCCATATGTGTGTACATTGGATGGTCCTCTACAAACTTTACGTTTTTTGTTCCGATATGAAATTCAAAATGGCGGCTACGGCAGGACTTAGTTTAACATTGGACCCTATGGGAAAAATGTTTCAAAACGCTTCTTCTCTGAAACCACTTGGATAATTGAAACCAAACTGCCCAGGAATGATCATTGGAAGGTCCTCTACAATGTGTGTGTTTTTCATGCCGATCGTAAAATCCAAGATGGCCACCACCGCAGGACATAGATTAACATTGAACCCTATGGGAAAATGTTCAAATGCCTTCTTCTCAGAAACTACAAATATGATTAAAGCCAAACTGTACATGAATGTTCATTGAATGGTCCTCTACAAAATATACGTTTTTTATTCTGATATGAAATTCAAAATGGCGGCTACGGCAGGACTTAGTTTAACATTGGACCCTATGGGAAAAATGTTTCAAAATGCTTCTTCTCTGAAACCACTTGGACAGTTGAAACCAAACTGCCCAGGAATGATCATTGGAAGGTCCTCTACAAATTTTCTGTTTTTTATGCCGGTCGGAAATCCAAGATGGCCGCCACCACAGGACATAGATTAACATTGGACCCTATGGGAAAATATTCAGAAACTACAAATATGATTAAAGCCAAACTGTACATGAATGTTCATTAGATGGTCCTCTACAAACTTTACGTTTTTTGTTCTGGTATGAAATTCAAAATGGCGGCTACGGCAGGACTTAGTTTAACATTGGACCCTATGGGAAAAATGTTTCAAAATGCTTCTTCTCTGAAACCACTTGGACAGTTGAAACCAAACTGCCCAGGAATGATCATTGGAAGGTCCTCTACAAATTTTCTGTTTTTTATGCCGGTCGGAAATCCAAGATGGCCGCCACCGCAGGACATAGATTAACATTGGACCCTATGGGAAAATATTCAAATGCCTTCTACTCAGAAACTACAAATATGATTAAAGCCAAACTGTACATGAATGTTCATTAGATGGTCCTCTACAAACTTTACGTTTTTTTATTCTGGTATGAAATTCAAAATGGCGGCTACGGCAGGACTTAGTTTAACATTGGACCCTATGGGAAAAATGTTTCAAAATGCTTCTTCTCTGAAACCACTTGGACAGTTGAAACCAAACTGCCCAGGAATGATCATTGGAAAGTCCTCTACAAATTTTCTGTTTTTTATGCCGGTCGGAAATCCAAGATGGCCGCCACCGCAGGACATAGATTAACATTGGACCCTATGGGAAAATATTCAAATGCCTTCTACTCAGAAACTACAAATATGATTAAAGCCAAACTGTACATGAATGTTCATTAGATGGTCCTCTACAAACTTTACGTTTTTTGTTCTGGTATGAAATTCAAAATGGCGGCTACGGCAGGACTTAGTTTAACATTGGACCCTATGGGAAAAATGTTTCAAAACGCTTCTTCTCTGAAACCACTTGGATAATTGAAACCAAACTGCCTAGGAATGATCATTGGAAGGTCCTCTACAAATTTTCTGTTTTTTATGCCGATCGGAAATCCAAGATGGCCACCACCGCAATACATAGATTAACATTGGACCCTATGGGAAAATGTTCAAATGCCTTCTACTCAGAAACTACAAATATGATTAAAGCCAAACTGTACATGAATGTTCATTAGATGGTCCTCTACAAACTTTACGTTTTTTGTTCTGGTATGAAATTCAAAATGGCGGCTATGGCAGGACTTAGTTTAACATTGGACCCTATGGGAAAAATGTTTCAAAATGCTTCTTCTCTGAAACCACTTGGACAGTTGAAACTAAACTGCCCAGGAATGATCATTGGAAGGTCCTCTACAAATTTTCTGTTTTTTATGCCGGTCGGAAATCCAAGATGGCCGCCACCGCAGGACATAGATTAACATTGGACCCTATGGGAAAATATTCAAATGCCTTCTACTCAGAAACTACAAATATGATTAAAGCCAAACTGTACATGAATGTTCATTAGATGGTCCTCTACAAACTTTACGTTTTTTGTTCTGGTATGAAATTCAAAATGGCGGCTACGGCAGGACTTAGTTTAACATTGGACCCTATGGGAAAAATGTTTCAAAACGCTTCTTCTCTGAAACCACTTGGACAGTTGAAACCAAACTGCCCAGGAATGATCATTGGAAAGTCCTCTACAAATTTTCTGTTTTTTATGCCGGTCGGAAATCCAAGATGGCCGCCACCGCAGGACATAGATTAACATTGGACCCTATGGGAAAATATTCAAATGCCTTCTACTCAGAAACTACAAATATGATTAAAGCCAAACTGTACATGAATGTTCATTAGATGGTCCTCTACAAACTTTACGTTTTTTGTTCTGGTATGAAATTCAAAATGGCGGCTACGGCAGGACTTAGTTTAACATTGGACCCTATGGGAAAAATGTTTCAAAACGCTTCTTCTCTGAAACCACTTGGATAATTGAAACCAAACTGCCTAGGAATGATCATTGGAAGGTCCTCTACAAATTTTCTGTTTTTTATGCCGATCGGAAATCCAAGATGGCCACCACCGCAATACATAGATTAACATTGGACCCTATGGGAAAATGTTCAAATGCCTTCTACTCAGAAACTACAAATATGATTAAAGCCAAACTGTACATGAATGTTCATTAGATGGTCCTCTACAAACTTTACGTTTTTTGTTCTGGTATGAAATTCAAAATGGCGGCTATGGCAGGACTTAGTTTAACATTGGACCCTATGGGAAAAATGTTTCAAAATGCTTCTTCTCTGAAACCACTTGGACAGTTGAAACTAAACTGCCCAGGAATGATCATTGGAAGGTCCTCTACAAATTTTCTGTTTTTTATGCCGGTCGGAAATCCAAGATGGCCGCCACCGCAGGACATAGATTAACATTGGACCCTATGGGAAAATATTCAAATGCCTTCTACTCAGAAACTACAAATATGATTAAAGCCAAACTGTACATGAATGTTCATTAGATGGTCCTCTACAAACTTTACGTTTTTTGTTCTGGTATGAAATTCAAAATGGCGGCTACGGCAGGACTTAGTTTAACATTGGACCCTATGGGAAAAATGTTTCAAAACGCTTCTTCTCTGAAACCACTTGGATAATTGAAACCAAACTGCCCAGGAATGATCATTGGAAGGTCCTCTACAAATTTTCTGTTTTTTATGCTGGTCGGAAATCCAAGATGGCCACCACCGCAGGACATAGATTAACATTGGACCCTATGGGAAAATGTTCAAATGCCTTCTTCTCAGAAACTACAAATATGATTAAAGCCAAACTGTCCATATGTGTGTACATTGGATGGTCCTCTACAAACTTTACGTTTTTTGTTCCGATATGAAATTCAAAATGGCGGCTACGGCAGGACTTAGTTTAACATTGGACCCTATGGGAAAAATGTTTCAAAACGCTTCTTCTCTGAAACCACTTGGATAATTGAAACCAAACTGCCCAGGAATGATCATTGGAAGGTCCTCTACAATGTGTGTGTTTTTCATGCCGATCGGAAATCCAAGATGGCCACCACCGCAGGACATAGATTAACATTGAACCCTATGGGAAAATGTTCAAATGCCTTCTTCTCAGAAACTACAAATATGATTAAAGCCAAACTGTACATGAATGTTCATTGAATGGTTCTCTACAAAATATACGTTTTTTATTCTGATATGAAATTCAAAATGGCGGCTACGGCAGGACTTAGTTTAACATTGGACCCTATGGGAAAAATGTTTCAAAATGCTTCTTCTCTGAAACCACTTGGACAGTTGAAACCAAACTGCCCAGGAATGATCATTGGAAGGTCCTCTACAAATTTTCTGTTTTTTATGCCGGTCGGAAATCCAAGATGGCCGCCACCACAGGACATAGATTAACATTGGACCCTATGGGAAAATATTCAGAAACTACAAATATGATTAAAGCCAAACTGTACATGAATGTTCATTAGATGGTCCTCTACAAACTTTACGTTTTTTGTTCTGGTATGAAATTCAAAATGGCGGCTACGGCAGGACTTAGTTTAACATTGGACCCTATGGGAAAAATGTTTCAAAATGCTTCTTCTCTGAAACCACTTGGACAGTTGAAACCAAACTGCCCAGGAATGATCATTGGAAGGTCCTCTACAAATTTTCTGTTTTTTATGCCGGTCGGAAATCCAAGATGGCCGCCACCGCAGGACATAGATTAACATTGGACCCTATGGGAAAATATTCAAATGCCTTCTACTCAGAAACTACAAATATGATTAAAGCCAAACTGTACATGAATGTTCATTAGATGGTCCTCTACAAACTTTACGTTTTTTTATTCTGGTATGAAATTCAAAATGGCGGCTACGGCAGGACTTAGTTTAACATTGGACCCTATGGGAAAAATGTTTCAAAATGCTTCTTCTCTGAAACCACTTGGACAGTTGAAACCAAACTGCCCAGGAATGATCATTGGAAAGTCCTCTACAAATTTTCTGTTTTTTATGCCGGTCGGAAATCCAAGATGGCCGCCACCGCAGGACATAGATTAACATTGGACCCTATGGGAAAATATTCAAATGCCTTCTACTCAGAAACTACAAATATGATTAAAGCCAAACTGTACATGAATGTTCATTAGATGGTCCTCTACAAACTTTACGTTTTTTGTTCTGGTATGAAATTCAAAATGGCGGCTACGGCAGGACTTAGTTTAACATTGGACCCTATGGGAAAAATGTTTCAAAACGCTTCTTCTCTGAAACCACTTGGATAATTGAAACCAAACTGCCTAGGAATGATCATTGGAAGGTCCTCTACAAATTTTCTGTTTTTTATGCTGGTCGGAAATCCAAGATGGCCACCACCGCAGGACATAGATTAACATTGGACCCTATGGGAAAATGTTCAAATGCCTTCTTCTCAGAAACTACAAATATGATTAAAGCCAAACTGTCCATATGTGTGTACATTGGATGGTCCTCTACAAACTTTACGTTTTTTGTTCCGATATGAAATTCAAAATGGCGGCTACGGCAGGATTTAGTTTAACATTGGACCCTATGGGAAAAATGTTTCAAAACGCTTCTTCTCTGAAACCACTTGGATAATTGAAACCAAACTGCCCAGGAATGATCATTGGAAGGTCCTCTACAATGTGTGTGTTTTTCATGCCGATCGTAAAATCCAAGATGGCCACCACCGCAGGACATAGATTAACATTGAACCCTATGGGAAAATGTTCAAATGCCTTCTTCTCAGAAACTACAAATATGATTAAAGCCAAACTGTACATGAATGTTCATTGAATGGTCCTCTACAAAATATACGTTTTTTATTCTGATATGAAATTCAAAATGGCGGCTACGGCAGGACTTAGTTTAACATTGGACCCTATGGGAAAAATGTTTCAAAATGCTTCTTCTCTGAAACCACTTGGACAGTTGAAACCAAACTGCCCAGGAATGATCATTGGAAGGTCCTCTACAAATTTTCTGTTTTTTATGCCGGTCGGAAATCCAAGATGGCCGCCACCACAGGACATAGATTAACATTGGACCCTATGGGAAAATATTCAGAAACTACAAATATGATTAAAGCCAAACTGTACATGAATGTTCATTAGATGGTCCTCTACAAACTTTACGTTTTTTGTTCTGGTATGAAATTCAAAATGGCGGCTACGGCAGGACTTAGTTTAACATTGGACCCTATGGGAAAAATGTTTCAAAATGCTTCTTCTCTGAAACCACTTGGACAGTTGAAACCAAACTGCCCAGGAATGATCATTGGAAGGTCCTCTACAAATTTTCTGTTTTTTATGCCGGTCGGAAATCCAAGATGGCCGCCACCGCAGGACATAGATTAACATTGGACCCTATGGGAAAATATTCAAATGCCTTCTACTCAGAAACTACAAATATGATTAAAGCCAAACTGTACATGAATGTTCATTAGATGGTCCTCTACAAACTTTACGTTTTTTTATTCTGGTATGAAATTCAAAATGGCGGCTACGGCAGGACTTAGTTTAACATTGGACCCTATGGGAAAAATGTTTCAAAATGCTTCTTCTCTGAAACCACTTGGACAGTTGAAACCAAACTGCCCAGGAATGATCATTGGAAAGTCCTCTACAAATTTTCTGTTTTTTATGCCGGTCGGAAATCCAAGATGGCCGCCACCGCAGGACATAGATTAACATTGGACCCTATGGGAAAATATTCAAATGCCTTCTACTCAGAAACTACAAATATGATTAAAGCCAAACTGTACATGAATGTTCATTAGATGGTCCTCTACAAACTTTACGTTTTTTGTTCTGGTATGAAATTCAAAATGGCGGCTACGGCAGGACTTAGTTTAACATTGGACCCTATGGGAAAAATGTTTCAAAACGCTTCTTCTCTGAAACCACTTGGATAATTGAAACCAAACTGCCTAGGAATGATCATTGGAAGGTCCTCTACAAATTTTCTGTTTTTTATGCCGATCGGAAATCCAAGATGGCCACCACCGCAATACATAGATTAACATTGGACCCTATGGGAAAATGTTCAAATGCCTTCTACTCAGAAACTACAAATATGATTAAAGCCAAACTGTACATGAATGTTCATTAGATGGTCCTCTACAAACTACGTTTTTTGTTCTGGTATGAAATTCAAAATGGCGGCTATGGCAGGACTTAGTTTAACATTGGACCCTATGGGAAAAATGTTTCAAAATGCTTCTTCTCTGAAACCACTTGGACAGTTGAAACTAAACTGCCCAGGAATGATCATTGGAAGGTCCTCTACAAATTTTCTGTTTTTTATGCCGGTCGGAAATCCAAGATGGCCGCCACCGCAGGACATAGATTAACATTGGACCCTATGGGAAAATATTCAAATGCCTTCTACTCAGAAACTACAAATATGATTAAAGCCAAACTGTACATGAATGTTCATTAGATGGTCCTCTACAAACTTTACGTTTTTTGTTCTGGTATGAAATTCAAAATGGCGGCTACGGCAGGACTTAGTTTAACATTGGACCCTATGGGAAAAATGTTTCAAAACGCTTCTTCTCTGAAACCACTTGGATAATTGAAACCAAACTGCCCAGGAATGATCATTGGAAGGTCCTCTACAAATTTTCTGTTTTTTATGCTGGTCGGAAATCCAAGATGGCCACCACCGCAGGACATAGATTAACATTGGACCCTATGGGAAAATGTTCAAATGCCTTCTTCTCAGAAACTACAAATATGATTAAAGCCAAACTGTCCATATGTGTGTACATTGGATGGTCCTCTACAAACTTTACGTTTTTTGTTCCGATATGAAATTCAAAATGGCGGCTACGGCAGGACTTAGTTTAACATTGGACCCTATGGGAAAAATGTTTCAAAACGCTTCTTCTCTGAAACCACTTGGATAATTGAAACCAAACTGCCCAGGAATGATCATTGGAAGGTCCTCTACAATGTGTGTGTTTTTCATGCCGATCGGAAATCCAAGATGGCCACCACCGCAGGACATAGATTAACATTGAACCCTATGGGAAAATGTTCAAATGCCTTCTTCTCAGAAACTACAAATATGATTAAAGCCAAACTGTACATGAATGTTCATTGAATGGTCCTCTACAAAATATACGTTTTTTATTCTGATATGAAATTCAAAATGGCGGCTACGGCAGGACTTAGTTTAACATTGGACCCTATGGGAAAAATGTTTCAAAATGCTTCTTCTCTGAAACCACTTGGACAGTTGAAACCAAACTGCCCAGGAATGATCATTGGAAGGTCCTCTACAAATTTTCTGTTTTTTATGCCGGTCGGAAATCCAAGATGGCCGCCACCACAGGACATAGATTAACATTGGACCCTATGGGAAAATATTCAGAAACTACAAATATGATTAAAGCCAAACTGTACATGAATGTTCATTAGATGGTCCTCTACAAACTTTACGTTTTTTGTTCTGGTATGAAATTCAAAATGGCGGCTACGGCAGGACTTAGTTTAACATTGGACCCTATGGGAAAAATGTTTCAAAATGCTTCTTCTCTGAAACCACTTGGACAGTTGAAACCAAACTGCCCAGGAATGATCATTGGAAGGTCCTCTACAAATTTTCTGTTTTTTATGCCGGTCGGAAATCCAAGATGGCCGCCACCGCAGGACATAGATTAACATTGGACCCTATGGGAAAATATTCAAATGCCTTCTACTCAGAAACTACAAATATGATTAAAGCCAAACTGTACATGAATGTTCATTAGATGGTCCTCTACAAACTTTACGTTTTTTTATTCTGGTATGAAATTCAAAATGGCGGCTACGGCAGGACTTAGTTTAACATTGGACCCTATGGGAAAAATGTTTCAAAATGCTTCTTCTCTGAAACCACTTGGACAGTTGAAACCAAACTGCCCAGGAATGATCATTGGAAAGTCCTCTACAAATTTTCTGTTTTTTATGCCGGTCGGAAATCCAAGATGGCCGCCACCGCAGGACATAGATTAACATTGGACCCTATGGGAAAATATTCAAATGCCTTCTACTCAGAAACTACAAATATGATTAAAGCCAAACTGTACATGAATGTTCATTAGATGGTCCTCTACAAACTTTACGTTTTTTGTTCTGGTATGAAATTCAAAATGGCGGCTACGGCAGGACTTAGTTTAACATTGGACCCTATGGGAAAAATGTTTCAAAACGCTTCTTCTCTGAAACCACTTGGATAATTGAAACCAAACTGCCTAGGAATGATCATTGGAAGGTCCTCTACAAATTTTCTGTTTTTTATGCCGATCGGAAATCCAAGATGGCCACCACCGCAATACATAGATTAACATTGGACCCTATGGGAAAATGTTCAAATGCCTTCTACTCAGAAACTACAAATATGATTAAAGCCAAACTGTACATGAATGTTCATTAGATGGTCCTCTACAAACTTTACGTTTTTTGTTCTGGTATGAAATTCAAAATGGCGGCTATGGCAGGACTTAGTTTAACATTGGACCCTATGGGAAAAATGTTTCAAAATGCTTCTTCTCTGAAACCACTTGGACAGTTGAAACTAAACTGCCCAGGAATGATCATTGGAAGGTCCTCTACAAATTTTCTGTTTTTTATGCCGGTCGGAAATCCAAGATGGCCGCCACCGCAGGACATAGATTAACATTGGACCCTATGGGAAAATATTCAAATGCCTTCTACTCAGAAACTACAAATATGATTAAAGCCAAACTGTACATGAATGTTCATTAGATGGTCCTCTACAAACTTTACGTTTTTTGTTCTGGTATGAAATTCAAAATGGCGGCTACGGCAGGACTTAGTTTAACATTGGACCCTATGGGAAAAATGTTTCAAAACGCTTCTTCTCTGAAACCACTTGGATAATTGAAACCAAACTGCCCAGGAATGATCATTGGAAGGTCCTCTACAAATTTTCTGTTTTTTATGCCGGTCGGAAATCCAAGATGGCCACCACCGCAGGACATAGATTAACATTGGACCCTATGGGAAAATGTTCAAATGCCTTCTTCTCAGAAACTACAAATATGATTAAAGCCAAACTGTCCATATGTGTGTACATTGGATGGTCCTCTACAAACTTTACGTTTTTTGTTCCGATATGAAATTCAAAATGGCGGCTACGGCAGGACTTAGTTTAACATTGGACCCTATGGGAAAAATGTTTCAAAACACTTCTTCTCTGAAACCACTTGGATAATTGAAACCAAACTGCCCAGGAATGATCATTGGAAGGTCCTCTACAATGTGTGTGTTTTTCATGCCGATCGGAAATCCAAGATGGCCACCACCGCAGGACATAGATTAACATTGAACCCTATGGGAAAATGTTCAAATGCCTTCTTCTCAGAAACTACAAATATGATTAAAGCCAAACTGTACATGAATGTTCATTGAATGGTCCTCTACAAAATATACGTTTTTTATTCTGATATGAAATTCAAAATGGCGGCTACGGCAGGACTTAGTTTAACATTGGACCCTATGGGAAAAATGTTTCAAAATGCTTCTTCTCTGAAACCACTTGGACAGTTGAAACCAAACTGCCCAGGAATGATCATTGGAAGGTCCTCTACAAATTTTCTGTTTTTTATGCCGGTCGGAAATCCAAGATGGCCGCCACCACAGGACATAGATTAACATTGGACCCTATGGGAAAATATTCAGAAACTACAAATATGATTAAAGCCAAACTGTACATGAATGTTCATTAGATGGTCCTCTACAAACTTTACGTTTTTTGTTCTGGTATGAAATTCAAAATGGCGGCTACGGCAGGACTTAGTTTAACATTGGACCCTATGGGAAAAATGTTTCAAAATGCTTCTTCTCTGAAACCACTTGGACAGTTGAAACCAAACTGCCCAGGAATGATCATTGGAAGGTCCTCTACAAATTTTCTGTTTTTTATGCCGGTCGGAAATCCAAGATGGCCGCCACCGCAGGACATAGATTAACATTGGACCCTATGGGAAAATATTCAAATGCCTTCTACTCAGAAACTACAAATATGATTAAAGCCAAACTGTACATGAATGTTCATTAGATGGTCCTCTACAAACTTTACGTTTTTTTATTCTGGTATGAAATTCAAAATGGCGGCTACGGCAGGACTTAGTTTAACATTGGACCCTATGGGAAAAATGTTTCAAAATGCTTCTTCTCTGAAACCACTTGGACAGTTGAAACCAAACTGCCCAGGAATGATCATTGGAAAGTCCTCTACAAATTTTCTGTTTTTTATGCCGGTCGGAAATCCAAGATGGCCGCCACCGCAGGACATAGATTAACATTGGACCCTATGGGAAAATATTCAAATGCCTTCTACTCAGAAACTACAAATATGATTAAAGCCAAACTGTACATGAATGTTCATTAGATGGTCCTCTACAAACTTTACGTTTTTTGTTCTGGTATGAAATTCAAAATGGCGGCTACGGCAGGACTTAGTTTAACATTGGACCCTATGGGAAAAATGTTTCAAAACGCTTCTTCTCTGAAACCACTTGGATAATTGAAACCAAACTGCCTAGGAATGATCATTGGAAGGTCCTCTACAAATTTTCTGTTTTTTATGCCGATCGGAAATCCAAGATGGCCACCACCGCAATACATAGATTAACATTGGACCCTATGGGAAAATGTTCAAATGCCTTCTACTCAGAAACTACAAATATGATTAAAGCCAAACTGTACATGAATGTTCATTAGATGGTCCTCTACAAACTTTACGTTTTTTGTTCTGGTATGAAATTCAAAATGGCGGCTATGGCAGGACTTAGTTTAACATTGGACCCTATGGGAAAAATGTTTCAAAATGCTTCTTCTCTGAAACCACTTGGACAGTTGAAACTAAACTGCCCAGGAATGATCATTGGAAGGTCCTCTACAAATTTTCTGTTTTTTATGCCGGTCGGAAATCCAAGATGGCCGCCACCGCAGGACATAGATTAACATTGGACCCTATGGGAAAATATTCAAATGCCTTCTACTCAGAAACTACAAATATGATTAAAGCCAAACTGTACATGAATGTTCATTAGATGGTCCTCTACAAACTTTACGTTTTTTGTTCTGGTATGAAATTCAAAATGGCGGCTACGGCAGGACTTAGTTTAACATTGGACCCTATGGGAAAAATGTTTCAAAACGCTTCTTCTCTGAAACCACTTGGATAATTGAAACCAAACTGCCCAGGAATGATCATTGGAAGGTCCTCTACAAATTTTCTGTTTTTTATGCCGGTCGGAAATCCAAGATGGCCACCACCGCAGGACATAGATTAACATTGGACCCTATGGGAAAATGTTCAAATGCCTTCTTCTCAGAAACTACAAATATGATTAAAGCCAAACTGTCCATATGTGTGTACATTGGATGGTCCTCTACAAACTTTACGTTTTTTGTTCCGATATGAAATTCAAAATGGCGGCTACGGCAGGACTTAGTTTAACATTGGACCCTATGGGAAAAATGTTTCAAAACACTTCTTCTCTGAAACCACTTGGATAATTGAAACCAAACTGCCCAGGAATGATCATTGGAAGGTCCTCTACAATGTGTGTGTTTTTCATGCCGATCGGAAATCCAAGATGGCCACCACCGCAGGACATAGATTAACATTGAACCCTATGGGAAAATGTTCAAATGCCTTCTTCTCAGAAACTACAAATATGATTAAAGCCAAACTGTACATGAATGTTCATTGAATGGTCCTCTACAAAATATACGTTTTTTATTCTGATATGAAATTCAAAATGGCGGCTACGGCAGGACTTAGTTTAACATTGGACCCTATGGGAAAAATGTTTCAAAATGCTTCTTCTCTGAAACCACTTGGACAGTTGAAACCAAACTGCCCAGGAATGATCATTGGAAGGTCCTGTTTTTTATGCCGATCGGAAATCAAAGATGGCTGCCACCACAGGTCATAGTATTAACACAGAACCATATGGGGAAAATACAGAAATATATTCTTCTCTGAAGCTATTGCACTGATTGAACCTAAACTGTGCATCAATCATTGGAAGGTCCTTTACAAACTTTGTGTTTTTTATGTTGATCGTAATTCCAAGATGACGCAGGACATAGTTTTTACATAGGACCACTTGTTTTTTTTTATTACCAGGTGAACGATACAGGCTCTTGAGAGCCTCTGGTTTTTTAAACAGCCCAGGTATAATATAGCTTTGGAATACACAATTGTTATTAATATGTACCCAGTTACCCTCAGTTTAGGGAATCCTTCTCTGTATAAGATACATGTATGTTAGAATGCCTGTAATAGTTTAGATGAAGCACAGGAATTATTGCTTTGTTTTCCCGTCATAATCTCTTCAGTTAGAATATTTTATCAAAAAGTCTCAACCTCATTGGTGGTGTAATGGTTGGCATGTTTGCCTTGAGTGCCGTAGATCGTGGGTTCAAGCACTGGTCGGATAAAATCAAAGTCTATTAAATTGGTATTTGTTACTTCTTCGCTAAGCACAAAGTACAAAGAAGTAAGAGCAAAAATTGTAATACAAAAATGTATGTATGGCTCAGAATTATAGCAATGGGTCCGAGTGGAGCGAATGTCTACTTGCAGACTGTTGTTTCAGTCAGCTAGCACTATAAATTCCAACTCGGCATCTTAGTCTAGTACAAAGCCAACATCATCATCATCCATTCAAAATGTAACTTGTTCTCGCCAAGATATGGCTGAAAAATTGCTCCTTTGGCATTAAGCAATAATCACTCACTCACTCAAAAAGTTGTACGTGCAATTCCTACTACATTTTAAATGGGAAGTCCTCAAAACTTTGTTTACTTGCTTATATTCATATCACGATTTACATATCTTTACAACAATTTGAGCTACCTATGCAATCAGTGCCTATCACCACTAATGTTGTGAGTTCGAATCCCGCTCAGGTGAGGTGAAATATTGTTGATAGTGGCGTTAAACACCATAATCCTAACCTTAACCCTACAACAGTTTGTTGAAGGAGTTATTGCCCTTTTGACATACAGTATTTCATAATAAAGAATTTGATTGTGGTAAAGGGAGACATTTGTTTTTGTGTCAAAAACAATCTTTAATCATAATATTGAAGGATCTAAAAAATATATATTTTGTAAGTATAGTTTGATATGTTATTTATTATGATATGGACTTTTAGAGAACATGTAACTAGATGGACTTTTATTAGAGAACATGTAACTAGATGGACTTTTATTAGAGAACATGTAACTAGATGGACTTTTATTAGAGAACATGTAACTAGATGGACTTTTATTAGAGAACATGTAACTAGATGGACTTTTATTAGAGAACATGTAACTAGATGGACTTTTATTAGAGAACATATAACTAGATGGACTTTTATTAGAGAACATGTAACTAGATGGACTTTTATTAGAGAACATGTAACTAGATGGACTTTTATTAGAGAACATGTTACTAGATGGACTTTTATTAGAGAACATGTAACTAGATGGACTTTTATTAGAGAACATGTAACTAGATGGACTTTTATTAGAGAACATGTAACTAGATGGACTTTTATTAGAGAACATGTAACTAGATGGACTTTTATTAGAGAACATGTAACTAGATAGATAGATATTTTGATGCATTTGACATTTGATTAATTACGACAGAATGTGCATTATAATATGTATACCAAGGTTGTTTGAAATGAACATACCGGTACATGTACAATATTATAAAAGTACAGGCATACATTCACTGTACTACAGTACATACATACCTACAATGTAAGTTATTGTCTGTGTATACCAAGGCTATAAACATACATGTACAATATTATAAAAGTACAGGTGTACATTCACTGTACCACAGTACCTACATACCTACAATGTAAGTTATAGTCTGTGTACACCAAGGCTATAAACATACATGTACAATATTATAAAAGTACATGTGTACATTCACTGTACCACAGTACATACACACCTACAATGTAAGTTATAGTCTGTGTATATCAAGGCTATAAACATACATGTACAATATTATAAAATACAGGTGTACATTCACTGTACCACAGTACATACATACCTACAATGTAGGGTACAGTCTGTGTATATCAAGGCTATAAACATACATGTACAATATTATAAAATACAGGTGTACATCCACTGTACCACAGTACCTACATACCTACAATGTAGGGTACAGTCTGTGTATATCAAGGCTATAAACATACCTGTACAATATATTATAAAAGTACAGGTGTACATTCACTGTACCACAGTACATACATACCTACAATGCAAGTTATAATCTGTGTATATCAAGGCTATAAACATACATGTACAATATTATAAAAGTACAGGTGTACATTCACTGTACCACAGTACATACATACCTACAATGCAAGTTATAATCTGTATATCAAGGCTATAAACATACATGTACAATATTATAAAAGTACAGGTGTACATTCACTGTACCACAGTACATACATACCTACAATGTAAGTTATAGTCTGTGGATATCAAGGCTATAAACATACATGTACAATATTATAAAAGTACAGGTGTACATTCACTGTACCACAGTACATACATACCTACAATGTACCGGTAAGTTATAGTCTGTGTACACCAAGGCTATAAACATACATGTACAATATTATAAAAGTACAGGTGTACATTCACTGTACCACAGTACATACATACCTACAATGTAAGTTATTGTTTGTGTATACCAAGGCTATAAACATACATGTACTATATATAATAAAAGTACAGGTGTACATTCACTGTACCACAGTACATACATACCTACAATGTAGGGTACAGTCTGTGTATACCATGGCTATAAAAATACATGTACAATATTATAAAAGTACAGGTGTACATTCACTGTACCACAGTACATACATACCTACAATGCAAGTTATAATCTGTGTATATCAAGGCTATACACATACATGTACAATATTATAAAAGTACAGGTGTACATTCACTGTACCACAGTACATACATACCTACAATGTAAGTTATAGTATGTGTACACCAAGGCTATAAACATACATGTACAATATTATAAAAGTGCAGGTGTACATTCACTGTACCACAGTACATACATACCTACAATGTAAGTTATAGTCTGTGGATATCAAGGCTATAAACATACATGTACAATATTATAAAAGTACAGGTGTACATTCACTGTACCACAGTACATACATACCTACAATGTAAGTTATAGTATGTGTATACCAAGGCTATAAACATACATGTACAATATTATAAAAGTACAGGTGTACATTCACTGTACCACAGTACATACATACCTACAATGTAAGTTATAGTCTGTGGATATCAAGGCTATAAACATACATGTACAATATTATAAAAGTACAGGTGTACATTCACTGTACCACAGTACATACATACCTACAATGTAAGTTATAGTATGTGTACACCAAGGCTATAAACATACATGTACAATATTATAAAAGTACAGGTGTACATTCACTGTACCACAGTACATACATACCTACAATGTAAGTTATTGTCTGTGTATACCAAGGCTATAAACATACATGTACTATATATAATAAAAGTACAGGTGTACATTCACTGTACCACAGTACCTACATACCTACAATGTAGGGTACAAGGTATCATGTAATAGAAGAGTTTACCTAATTTTCCTATTGCAGCATTGGTTAATTCTTAAGCTCGTTCATAAAAAGAACTGCAAAAACATCATCCTGTATCAGCGGACCGAGGAAATGGAAAGGAAATGAAAAATCTTAGGTACTACTTAGAGAAGACGACTTCTAACAAGAATATTATATACTTGATAAAATGTTAAAGTGTTTTTAAAGAGAGAATAATTATAATTAATTGTCATATGACATCAAAAAACATTTAAACTTGGACTTCTTGAGATAAACTTAATTGTCACCAGATTTGAATGTTAGTGACTTGTAAGCCAGAAATACAGATGTATATTGGAAGATTTTTTTTTTACATGAGAGAGAGAGAGAGAGAGAGAGAGAGAGAGAGAGAGAGAGAGAGAGAGAGACATTGAAATCACTATAATACACAATGTCATAATTTTAAGCACACTCTTTTTAAGTTGTAATTTGCAGATTTTAAAGGGTATTTCATGTTTTATACAAGAATAGAAAATTGATGAAAGTGTTGCTTTAGTTGAGCAAATAAATTTGGTATTAAATAACAAAAAGAAAAAAACTTTTACAATCTTGTACTTGTGTATATAAATTATTAGAGCACAGCTGATGATTAAAATAGAATACAAAAAACTCAAAAAATTAACTGGTTGAATTAGAACCTCTATTTGAACATAGTTTTAAGGTTTTGATATTTAGACAAAACAATTGTATACTAGCTATATATATAGTCTGTATTCTGTATAATGCACACTTGTGCTTTTTCAATTACAGACTTGTACAGTGATCTGTTCTGGTTTATTTTCCTTGTAACAATCTGTAGAGTTTCTGTTTTTTTTTAGCTCAGTAATTGCCAAAATTAAATAAATCTATTAGGTTACATTTGTTTGTGTTGTAGAAAATTTACAACATACTTTTATCAGTTTTGCAATTTGAAGTTAAAAAGAGTGAATAATTGATACAAATTGGATTAGGTTCATTGACCAGATGTCAACAATTTTTACCAATTATCCATTTTATTAGTAAATGGTAAACTACAGTACTGGCATAGTGTTATCATCATGATTGAACATCCAGCATGGTGAACGTAAATAAGTGATTACATTGCAGTCCATTGTTGAGAATAACTTTGATATTCCAGTCAAACTTCTTACTAAAGTGGGGTTAATTGTCCATGATAAAGAGCTATTTATCTATGTGCTAAAATAATGATAAAGATTGTATTGCATAAACCTAGATAAAAAACATGTCAGATAAACCCTAAAAGTGTTATCTTAAATTCAGAAATATTTCAACAATTTAGATTTAAATTTAATTGAGGGTTGTGAAACCCAATCTACATGTACATGTAGGTATTGATTATTATGATTGTTATAAAGTGTTGTAAGATGAAGAACAGGAATGGATATTTTTATTATCATAAAAGTATTATATTGTCCCTATATACAGTACGCACAGAGGTTTTTAGAACAAAATCACCTTGGTCGGTGTTTTTTTTGTGGTGAAATGGCTGTGATATGTCATAAAATCTCTGTAAAATGCAGGTGAAAACACGGTGAAACTTTCACCGCGAAAATATACAAATTAGGGCCTAAATGTCGGTGAAATATTTTAATTGTCGGTGACAACACTGCGTCGAAAATCATCCGTGTATATACACGTATGTGTTCTTTTTTTTTTTTCCTCTTTCTTTTATTATACCCCCCGCAACGAAGTTGTAGGGGGGTATACTGGTTTCACCATGCCCGTCCGTCAGTCCGTCCGTCTATCTGTCCGTCTGTAGACAAATCCTATGTCGTACAATAACTTGAGTTGTGTTTCTTAGAATCTTTTAAAATTTTATCAGCTGTATACTGGTGAAGAGAGGAGGATCCCTTTCTTTTTTGATAATTTTCACTTTTTCCGTTCCAGAGTTATTGGACTTGATATGACGGAAAATAGGATTTTTACCCTATGTCGTATGATAACTGGAGTAGTGTTTCTCAGAATGGTTTGAAATTTTATCAGCAGCTTAAAGGTGAAGAGAGGAGGGTGCCTTTCATTTTTGGTCGGAACAATCAATAATGTTTTGGTTATGGAAATAGGTTGGACAGATGTGGGGAGCGGGGGGTATATCTTAGTGAGCTGTGCTCACAGTAATACTATTTTTTTTTTTCTTACTATTTCGTACTGTATATTTCAATTTCAGTGAGTTAAACATGCAACGTCAGATTACGGTACCCAAATTGTGCACATTGTATTTGATTGACTGTTACGAACATGAAAAGATATAATCTTCAATTTTGTGATATGATTATTTGTGTTAGTACAAACGTGAATTGTAAAAACAATTTTGAGACATTGTTGAAACTTCTTTTCCAATATACGACATGTATTCAATAGAATATTGAGTAAAAAGCATGATTGGGCAAATGAACACGTATCTGAATAGTTTTTGATTGATCATAATTGGCTTTGATTACAATTAGCTATCACCCACTTTGAAGCCGCAAATCAACTCAACTACACCAGTTCAGAAGCCACAAATTAACTTGGGATACCAAGCTTGCATTCAAAAGATCAAGTTTATTTTAATTAAAAAATAATACAATACAAGCTTATAAATGGTAATGATCACATAATACTAAACGTTTGTGCATTGTTTTCTTAACATACTGTATTTTACGGACGATAGGTTGATATTTTTTTCCCTCAACACGCTGGCTTCGACCTATCGTCCACATCGACTTATGCAAAGATGAAGTTAAAAAAATCTGGAATCCCTAAAAAAATATCGATAAAATGACGATTTTGTTTACAGTAGACCTTTATTTTGGCTGCAGGTTTTTTAGCTCACCTTGCCAAAGGCAATGTGAGCTTTTGCCATCACTTGGCGTCCGTCGTCTGTCGTCGTTAACTTTTCACATTTTAATCTTCTCCTCTGAAACCCCTCAACCATATGAACTGAAACTTGGTAGGACGCATCTATGGAAGGTCCTCTATAAAGATTGCTCATTTTGTCCCGATCCATTAACAAACATGGCCGCCACAGGTAATTCTTGTTTCTGATTGGCCTATTTTTAAAAATCTGTTAACAAACATGGCCGCCACAGGCGATTCTTGTTTCTGATTGATTGATATCTAAAAAATCTTTTTTTTTCTGTTAAAAGGGAGATAACTCGAGTTTAAATATAGATACATTTTGTATCTATTCAAAATGCAGTTATCTCTGAATTGAAATACAGATAAATATGCCTCTAAAACCCCTCAACCAAATGAACTGAAACTTGGTAGGAACCATCTATGGAAGGTCCTCTATAAAGATTGCTCATTTCGTCCCGATCCGTTAACAAACATGGCCACCACAGGCAATTCTTGTTTCTGATTGGCCGATTTTTAAAAATCTTCTCCTCCGAAACTGCTTGGCCAAATGAACCGAAACTTGGTAGGAAGTATCTATGGAAGGTCCTCTTTAAAGATTGCTCATTTCATCCCGATCCGTTAACAAACATGGCCGCCACAGGAAATTCTTGTTTCTGATTGGTTCATTTCTAATAAAAACCTTCTCCATTGGCATTGGCATTGTAATAAACTGTTAAAAGGGAGATAACTCTTACATTAAACTGTTAAAAGAAAGATAACTTGCCATTATCTCCCTTAGAAATTAACTAATGCTGATATAGTGTAACATGTTTATACTATACTATACATTACATGTAGGTATTCACATTTTAATATTCTTTTTAGCTCACCGTGCCAAAGGCAATGTGGGCTTTTGGCATCACTTGGTGTCCGTCGTTTGTTGTCTGTCATCTGTTAACTTTTCACATTTTAATATTCTCCTCTGAAACCCATCAGCCAAATGAACTGAAACTTAGTAGGAAGCATCTATGGAAGGTCCTCTCTAAAGAGTGCACATTTTGTTATGATCCATTACCAAACATGGCCCTCCACAGGCAATTCTTGTTTTTGATTGGCCAATTATAAAAAATCTCCTCCTCTGAAACTGCTTGGCCAAATTAACCGAAACATGGCAGGAAGCATCTATGGAATGTCCTCTATAAAGATTGCTCATTTCGTCTCGATCGGTTAACAAACATGGCCACCACAGGAAATTCTTGTTTCTGATTAGTCGATATCTAAAAAATCTTTTCTGAAACTGCCTAGCCAAAATGAACCGAAACTTGGTAGGAAGCATCTACATGTATAGAACAGAAGGTTGTGTATTAAGTTTCCTCAAAGCAGAATGAAAAGTGTGCGACACAGGCTCAGCCCATTGAGCCTCTAGTTTGTTATTAATATTCCTGCTTTATAGCTGATTGGATTACACTAATTTATTACATGAATTCACAAAACGCATTACAATTTTTACTTCAATATCTGTCAATACCCCAGGAACAACCCTCTAACTTTAAGATTGACAACTTCTGTCAGGAAACAATTACTGTATCAGTGACATACATTTTATATTACAATGTTTACAATGTACATTAAAAGATAATATTTTTATGGAAACCAAGTTTTGAGGTTTTGAGGAAATTCATAAGTTTGAGGCTTCTTCCATACAGGTATAAAATTCCATGTGCTTTTATTTTTTCATGGTTATTTAAATTAGTTCATGAAGAGCAGGGTTGCAGTTGGGAGTAGGGCATTGTGGAAATGCCCCTTTGATTTGAAAAATGCCCCCTATTTTATCAAGAGGGTAACATTGAGCACCTAAAATTTATAGAACCTGGTGTTTAGAATTTAAGACATTTTGTCCTTGTTTTACATTATAACTGGGATATTTGACTCTTTTTGCAGAATCCTAGATACAACCCAGTAAGAGGGAAGGTTTATGCCCATAAAACCAGTTTAATCCTTCCACTCTTTAAGTGCCTGTACTAAGCCACGACAGTGAGCAGTTTTGTATATTAAGGGTTTTAAGGGTTTCCTATTGGGTTTTTAGTTCACCTGGACCAAAGGTCCAGGTGAACTATTGCCATCACTTGGCGTCCGTCGTCTCGTCTGTCGTCTGTCGTCTGTAAACTTTTCACATTTCAAGCTTCTTCTCCGAAACCACTTGGCCGATTGGAACCGAACTTAGCAGGAATGTTCCTTGGATGGTCCTCTACAAAGTTACTGTTTTTCGTTCCAGTCGGATATTCAATATGGCTGCCAGGGCCAATAATATGCTCTGATTGGCTGAAATTTCAAAGATCTTCTTCTCTGAAACTAATGAACTGACTGAACCCAAACTGTAAAGGAATGATCATTGGAATGTCCTTTACCAAGTTACTGTTTTTTATGCCGATCGGAAATCCAAGATGGCCGCCATCGCAGGACATAGATTAACATTGGACCCTATGGGAAAATGTTCAAATGCCCTCTTCTCAGAAACTACAAATATGATTAAAGCCAAACTGTACATAAATGTTCATTGGATGGTCCTCTACAAACTTTACGTTTTTTGTTCCGGTATGAAATTCAAAATGGCGGCTACGGCAGGACTTAGTTTAACATTGAACCCTATGGGAAAAATGTTTCAAAACGCTTCTTCTCTGAAACCACTTGGATAATTGAAACCAAACTGCCTAGGAATGATCATTGGAAGGTCCTCTAGAAATTCTATGTTTTTTATGCCGATCGGAAATCCAAGATGGCCGCCACCGCAATACATAGATTAACATTGGACCCTATGGGAAAATGTTCAAATGCCTTCTTCTCAGAAACTACAAATATGATTAAAGCCAAACTGTACATGAATGTTCATTGGATGGTCCTCTACAATCTTAAGGTTTTTTGTTCCGATATGAAATTCAAAATGGCGGCTACGGCAGGACTTAGTTTAACATTGGACCCTATGGGAAAAATGTTTCAAAATGCTTCTTCTCTGAAACCACTTGGACAGTTGAAACCAAACTGCCCAGGAATGATCATTGGAAGGTCCTCTACAAATATTCTGTTTTTTATGCCGGTCGGAAATCCAAGATGGCCGCCACCGCAATACATAGATTAACATTGGACCCTATGGGAAAATATTCAAATGCCTTCTACTCAGAAACTACAAATATGATTAAAGCCAAACTGTACATGAATGTTCATTAGATGGTCCTCTACAAACTTTACGTTTTTTGTTCTGGTATGAAATTCAAAATGGCGGCTACGGCAGGACTTAGTTTAACATTGGACCCTATGGGAAAAATGTTTCAAAACGCTTCTTCTCTGAAACCACTTGGATAATTGAAACCAAACTGCCTAGGAATGATCATTGGAAGGTCCTCTACAAATTTTATGTTTTTTATGCCGATCGGAAATCCAAGATGGCCACCACCGCAATACATAGATTAACATTGGACCCTATGGGAAAATGTTCAAATGCCTTCTTCTCAGAAACTACAAATATTATTAAAGCCAAACTGTACATGAATGTTCATTGGATGGTCCTCTACAAACTTTACGTTTTTTGTTCCGATATGAAATTCAAAATGGCGGCTACGGCAGGACTTAGTTTAACATTGGACCCTATGGGAAAAATGTTTCAAAATGCTTCTTCTCTGAAACCACTTGGACAGTTGAAACCAAACTGCCCAGGAATGATCATTGGAAGGTCCTCTACAAATATTCTGTTTTTTATGCCGGTCGGAAATCCAAGATGGCCGCCACCGCAATACATAGATTAACATTGGACCCTATGGGAAAATGTTCAAATGCCTTCTTCTCAGAAACTACAAATATTATTAAAGCCAAACTGTACATGAATGTTCATTGGATGGTCCTCTACAATCTTAAGGTTTTTTGTTCCGATATGAAATTCAAAATGGCGGCTACGGCAGGACTTAGTTTAACATTGGACCCTATGGGAAAAATGTTTCAAAATGCTTCTTCTCTGAAACCACTTGGACAGTTGAAACCAAACTGCCCAGGAATGATCATTGGAAGGTCCTCTACAAATTTTCTGTTTTTTATGCTGGTCGGAAATCCAAGATGGCCGCCACCGCAGGACATAGATTAACATTGGACCCTATGGGAAAATATTCAAATGCCTTCTACTCAGAAACTACAAATATAATTAAAGCCAAACTGTACATGAATGTTCATTAGATGGTCCTCTACAAACTTTACGTTTTTTGTTCTGGTATGAAATTCAAAATGGCGGCTACGGCAGGACTTAGTTTAACATTGAACCCTATGGGAAAAATGTTTCAAAACGCTTCTTCTCTGAAACCACTTGGATAATTGAAACCAAACTGCCTAGGAATGATCATTGGAAGGTCCTCTAGAAATTCTATGTTTTTTATGCCGATCGGAAATCCAAGATGGCCGCCACCGCAATACATAGATTAACATTGGACCCTATGGGAAAATGTTCAAATGCCTTCTTCTCAGAAACTACAAATATGATTAAAGCCAAACTGTACATGAATGTTCATTGGATGGTCCTCTACAATCTTAAGGTTTTTTGTTCCGATATGAAATTCAAAATGGCGGCTACGGCAGGACTTAGTTTAACATTGGACCCTATGGGAAAAATGTTTCAAAATGCTTCTTCTCTGAAACCACTTGGACAGTTGAAACCAAACTGCCCAGGAATGATCATTGGAAGGTCCTCTACAAATATTCTGTTTTTTATGCCGGTCGGAAATCCAAGATGGCCGCCACCGCAGGACATAGATTAACATTGGACCCTAAGGGAAAATATTCAAATGCCTTCTACTCAGAAACTACAAATATGATTAAAGCCAAACTGTACATGAATGTTCATTAGATGGTCCTCTACAAACTTTACGTTTTTTGTTCTGGTATGAAATTCAAAATGGCGGCTACGGCAGGACTTAGTTTAACATTGGACCCTATGGGAAAAATGTTTCAAAACGCTTCTTCTCTGAAACCACTTGGATAATTGAAACCAAACTGCCTAGGAATGATCATTGGAAGGTCCTCTACAAATTTTATGTTTTTTATGCCAATCGGAAATCCAAGATGGCCACCACCGCAATACATAGATTAACATTGGACCCTATGGGAAAATGTTCAAATGCCTTCTTCTCAGAAACTACAAATATTATTAAAGCCAAACTGTACATGAATGTTCATTGGATGGTCCTCTACAAACTTTACGTTTTTTGTTCCGATATGAAATTCAAAATGGCGGCTACGGCAGGACTTAGTTTAACATTGGACCCTATAGGAAAAATGTTTCAAAATGCTTCTTCTCTGAAACCACTTGGACAGTTGAAACCAAACTGCCCAGGAATGATCATTGGAAGGTCCTCTACAAATTTTTTGTTTTTTATGCCGGTCGGAAATCCAAGATGGCCGCCACCGCAGGACATAGATTAACATTGGACCCTATGGGAAAATGTTCAAATGCCTTCTTCTCAGAAACTACAAATATTATTAAAGCCAAACTGTACATGAATGTTCATTGGATGGTCCTCTACAATCTTAAGGTTTTTTGTTCCGATATGAAATTCAAAATGGCGGCTACGGCAGGACTTAGTTTAACATTGGACCCTATGGGAAAATATTCAAATGCCTTCTACTCAGAAACTACAAATATGATTAAAGCCAAACTGTACATGAATGTTCATTAGATGGTCCTCTACAAACTTTACGTTTTTTGTTCCGGTATGAAATTCAAAATGGCGGCTACTGCAGGACTTAGTTTAACATTGAACCCTATGGGAAAAATGTTTCAAAACGCTTCTTCTCTGAAACCACTTGGATAATTGAAACCAAACTGCCTAGGAATGATCATTGGAAGGTCCTCTAGAAATTCTATGTTTTTTATGCCGATCGGAAATCCAAGATGGCCGCCACCGCAATACATAGATTAACATTGGACCCTATGGGAAAATGTTCAAATGCCTTCTTCTCAGAAACTACAAATATGATTAAAGCCAAACTGTACATGAATGTTCATTGGATGGTCCTCTACAATCTTAAGGTTTTTTGTTCCGATATGAAATTCAAAATGGCGGCTACGGCAGGACTTAGTTTAACATTGGACCCTATGGGAAAAATGTTTCTAAACGCTTCTTCTCTGAAACCACTTGGATAATTGAAACCAAACTGCCTAGGAATGATCATTGGAAGGTCCTCTACAAATTTTATGTTTTTTATGCCAATCGGAAATCCAAGATGGCCACCACCGCAATACATAGATTAACATTGGACCCTATGGGAAAATGTTCAAATGCCTTCTTCTCAGAAACTACAAATATGATTAAAGCCAAACTGTACATGAATGTTCATTGGATGGTCCTCTACAAACTTTACGTTTTTTGTTCCGATAAGAAATTCAAAATGGCGGCTACTGCAGGACTTAGTTTAACATTGGACCCTATGGGAAAAATGTTTTAAAACGCTTCTTCTCTGAAACCACTTGGATAATTGAAACCAAACTGCCCAGGAATGATCATTGGAAGGTCCTCTACAAAGTTTCTGTTTTTTTATGCCGATCGGAAATTCAAGATGGCCGCCACTGCAGGACAGATTAACATTGGACCCTATGGGAAAATGTTCAAATGCCTTCTTCTCAGAAACTACAAATATGATTAAAGCCAAACTGTACATGAATGTTCATTGGATGATCCTCTACAAACAATACGTTTTTTGTTCCGATATGAAATTCAAAATGGCGGCTACGGCAGGACTTAGTTTAACATTGGACCCTATGGGAAAAATGTTTCAAAACGCTTCTTCTCTGAAACCACTAGAACAGTTGAAACCAAACTGCCCAGGAATGATCATTGGAAGGTCCTCTACAAATTTTATGTTTTTTATGCCGATCGGAAATCCAAGATGGCCGCCACCGCAATACATAGATTAACATTGGACCCTATGGGAAAATGTTCAAATGCCTTCTTCTCAGAAACTACAAATATTATTAAAGCCAAACTGTACATGAATGTTCATTGGATGGTCCTCTACAAACGTTAGGTTTTTTGTTCCGATATGAAATTCAAAATGGCGGCTACGGCAGGACTTAGTTTAACATTGGACCCTATGGGGAAAATGTTTCAAAACGCTTCTTCTCTGAAACCACTTGGACAATTGAATCCAAACTGCCCAGGAATGATCATTGGAAGGTCCTCTACAAAGTTTCTGTTTTTTTATGCCGATCGAAAATTCAAGATGGCCACCACCGCAGGACATAGATTAACATTGGACCCTATGGGAAAATGTTCAAATGCCTTCTTCTCAGAAACTACAAATATGATTAAAGCCAAACTGTACATGAATGTTCATTGGATGATCCTCTACAAACAATACGTTTTTTGTTCCGATATGAAATTCAAAATGGCGGCTACGGCAGGACTTAGTTTAACATTGGACCCTATGGGAAAAATGTTTCAAAATGCTTCTTCTCTGAAACCACTAGAACAGTTGAAACCAAACTGCCCAGGAATGATCATTGGAAGGTCCTCTACAAATTTTATGTTTTTTATGCCGATCGGAAATCCAAGATGGCCGCCACCGCAATACATAGATTAACATTGGACCCTATGGGAAAATGTTCAAATGCCTTCTTCTCAGAAACTACAAATATTATTAAAGCCAAACTGTACATGAATGTTCATTGGATGGTCCTCTACAAACGTTAGGTTTTTTGTTCCGATATGAAATTCAAAATGGCGGCTACGGCAGGACTTAGTTTAACATTGGACCCTATGGGGAAAATGTTTCAAAACGCTTCTTCTCTGAAACCACTTGGACAATTGAATCCAAACTGCCCAGGAATGATCATTGGAAGGTCCTCTACAAAGTTTCTGTTTTTTTATGCCGATCGAAAATTCAAGATGGCCACCACCGCAGGACATAGATTAACATTGGACCCTATGGGAAAATGTTCAAATGCCTTCTTCTCAGAAACTACAAATATGATTAAAGCCAAACTGTCCATATGTGTGTACATTGGATGGTCCTCTACAATCTTTACGTTTTTTGTTCCGATATGAAATTCAAAATGGCGGCTACTGCAGGACTTAGTTTAACATTGGACCCTATGGGAAAAATGTTTCAAAACGCTTCTTCTCTGAAACCACTTGGATAATTGAAACCAAACTGCCCAGGAATGATCATTGGAAGGTCCTCTACAAGGTGTGTGTTTTTTATGCCAATCGGAAATCCAAGATGGCCACCACCGCAGGACATAGATTAACATTGGACCCTAAGGGAAAATGTTCAAATGCCTTCTTCTCAGAAACTACAAATATGATTAAAGCCAAACTGTACACGAATGTTCATTGAATGGTCCTCTACAAAATATACGTTTTTTATTCTGATATGAAATTCAAAATGGCGGCTACGGCAGGACTTAGTTTAACATTGGACCCTATGGGAAAAATGTTTCAAAATGCTTCTTCTCTGAAACCACTTGGACAGTTGAAACCAAACTGCCCAGGAATGTTCATTGGAAGGTCCTCTGTTTTTTATGCCGATCGGAAATCCAAGATGGCTGCCACCACAGGTCATAGTATTAACACAGAACCATATGGGGAAAATACAGAAATATATTCTTCTCTGAAGCTATTGCACTGATTGAACCTAAACTGTGCATCAATCATTGGAAGGTCCTTTACAAACTTTGTGTTTTTTATGTTGATCGTAATTCCAAGATGACGCAGGACATAGTTTTTACATAGGACCAATTGGTTTTTTTTATTACCAGGTGAACGATACAGGCTCTTGAGAGCCTCTGGTTTAACTGTTCTGAAGGTGTATTGTTTTTTTGTTTTTCATTTTGCATAAAAATACGTGTGTAGATGAATAATGATGACTGCAGATTAATATGTGACTTATTTTTGACTTACAGCAGACTTCCCGAAACTGAGAAGTTGTCAGTCATTCGGACTGACAGACATGAAGATCTTTTGCCGGTCCGAAAAAAAAGCCCAAAAAATTCACAGTCATGTGCATAATGTTTTGTTTGGCCTTTTTAGAGTGTTTTACCCTAGTATTAGCAATTGGGCACCTGATTTCACCTCTGGTTTTTATAGAGGTTAAAGTAATTCAATTTTTAGTTTTCAGTGTTGTTCAAAATTGTATATGTTATGTCTTTTATAGTGTGTGTCTTGTCTTTGACCTCAGTTCATTCTTGGCCTTGTCTCAATCAATCGAATGTAAGTTTTTTTACCATCAGACAGTATCTTTGACGACATTCTGATTGTGTAAAATTTTATTATTCAAATAATATATTAATAACATCAATCTCTGAAATAAAACAATAATTGTTCAAAATTGAAGTCCTCATCATCTACATTTGTATGCCATCATCTTCTGAAAAATAATCAAGTAAAACCACAAAGCATCTTTTTCTAAAACCTTACAATAAATGTACATGATTAACAACACCTATGAAAAAATGTCTTAGAAATTACAACTTTTTCTTAAGTTTTTGCCAAAAGAAGTGGGGTGGGGGGCGGGGATGGGGGAAACATATACCTGTAGGTTCCATAATGTCAATGCTAGGTAAAAAATGTCAATGGGTAATATATGTTGTATTTTCCAGCATACCTACATACACGTATGTATTTATATACATACAGTACACAAACCTTTTAATAAGGGGAGGTACCATGTAAAATTGACCTTTTCTTTGTTGTTAAAGTATTGAGTGCTTTTCACCTGGTGTAGGGTACTACCTTTGGTAGAAGGGTACTATACCTTTGGTAGAACCCTGCAGTTGGTCAAATTAACACCAATGCATCACAAGATTTTTTTTGCGATCCATGAATTGATACGTGTTCCCAGAAACGATTCCGATCCGATACTGATTTTTAATTAAAACGTGCCAAAAAACAAACTCTCCACAAGTGAGGTAGTAAAAGTATAATAAACAAATATGGCGTAAAAAAACAAACTTTTGTTTCCGTGGGTTCAGACAATTCTCCCGGACATTCGGTCTGATATATATTTTGAAATCGTCGGTCCTACTGCATTTCTGTCGGTGAGGACCGACGGTTTTCGGGAAGTCTGCTTACAGGTTGACAACCATGGTATAATGACTCCAGTTTAATATGTGACTTATTTTTTACAGGTTGACAACCATGGTATAATGACTGCAGATTAATATGTGACTTCTTTTTTACAGGTTGACAACCATGGTATGATGACTTGGATGGAAGTAGATTAGAGGAATGGGTGACCCAATGTCACAAAGAGGCCCTCCTAAGGGAAAAATTGTCAACTTAAGAGTCAAGTTTCTAGATGACAATGTTCATGCATTTCAAATTTCTGTAAGTTTTTGACAACTTTTTTTTCTCTGTTCTGTTTTAAGTATACAGATCCCTCCAAGTGTATCAACGATCAAACACTCAGGTCGGACACAGAGTTTTGTCGGACTTCACTCTTAAAATTGTCCGACAAATGTCTGACCAAATTGTCCGACCAAATCCTCCCAGGTCGGAGTGAGAGTCCACTCTCAGATTGAGATAGTTAAACTGTAAACAGGAAACATCCCCAAATTCTGCTAACCAATAAATTTGTGCATAAAGAAACATGTGTATCTTAGTAAAGCTGAAGTAAATGAGTGATATACAGTGGTACGGAAAGTATAGATATGTTAACGGCTGTCACGGGCGATATATATACAATAATATCCATGAATAAAATGTATTAACATGCAGTACCCATGTTTTAAGTGCACTAGAAGTGAATATTAATATGTCCCTATGTACTCGCGACAATCGATGCCAAGGCCCTTTCACTTGTTGCAGACAGTTGCCGGTTTACGATATCGGGTGCGTTTGCTCTTTTACGTGTTTGCCAAATGTAGGGCGAACGAACCCGGGTAAATAATTCTAATTTATACATTTATTTCTTTAAAGGCAAATTTGGATTAAAATTAGTCAGTAAAATTTAAGTTTTATTTTGTTTATGGCGAATGGGTCATAAATCCGTAAATCCCGTTTTTTTTTCTTGAAAATTGGCAGACTGCGGAGTCCTGATATAGGTGAAATAATATTTTATTAGTGTATTCTACGTTTTTTTTTTTTTACAGTTTACCTGTCAAAACATCACCCATCTCAGCATGTTGTCGCATCGTGCATTCATGATATACAAATACACCTATCATAGGTGTGAAAAAAAATGTTGCTCAAGACTCTTTTTACTAAGACTTATAAACATAGATAACTATTCTGCGTTTTCGATTTTCAAGCCGTCTTCCAATTTATTTGTACTTAAAAAATAAATTTATATCTTTTTTCTTATATATGTGTATAAATATCTTAATAAAATAAATACATTTACGGTGAGAAATTATTATACGTCATGATATCGTTATTTAGTTGATAATTGATAACTGACCCAAGCTAAATAAATGAAATGTGACTTAATGTGTTAATTATATAAATCCTTGCCTTCTATAAATTTTAATTTCTTATCTAATTCTTATTCTTATTTAACAATATGGTCAGGTTATTGAATGGCTTCACAGTAGGGGCTCTTCCTGTATATTGGTTACATCCTGTATATTACAACTGACAGCTAATGCATGACAAACAATTTTAATCAGCCATCATTATCATGAAATACATTTTTTAATCTTTATTTTGATGATGGCACCTAATTCCCATCACCTAATCCAAATTAGTATAGTAGAGGAGTACCGTATTTTTCGGACGATAAATCTAGATAAAAATGACGATTTTGTTCACAGTACAAAAAATGTATACCTTTATTTTGCTGTAGGTTTATTTCTGAATAAGAAGACTCGTATCATCGATGTTCTTGGTGTTATTTTTTTTTTAAAATAAAGCAATAAAAGTATACTAACAGGGGGTGCAATTCTGGGGATAAAATATTCAACATCCAAAAAAATCAATATTCAATGATTGAAGTGTTATCGAAAATCAGTTCAATATTGTATTTTATGATAAAATATATACTATAAAAAATGTATCTTGTTGAAAAAAATCACAGGGTGGATCGATTTACAATATAAAATTATTATCACAAAATATCTAAATATAGCTATAGCATTCCATCAAACACGAGCATGCGCACGTGATTGTAGTAAAAAATGGCGGTTGCAATACATCTCACAGTGAACGTGTAGAACCAGCTTTTTATACTAAATATACTGGAAAATAATTTATATCAATTTCGTTACTTAATCGATATTTTATTGCAATAATTTATATGAGGCTATGGGTGTTTAAGCGTCATTTTTCAACAATATTTCAGTTATATATTGACCTTTGAGCTACCTTTCCTGGTGCGAATATGGTGCAAGGTAGAAATACACTAGGGTATTTACGTAACCGGACATTCTACATACCGGAAAGAAAGTACGCTTACAAATATGCATCGATCACAAAATGTTTGACATGTTCACCTCGAGAAATGTAAAAAAAATCTTTAAATATCCACTCTCACGTCCGACCAAATTGTCAGACTTAGAGAGTGTTGACTCTCAATTTAAATTTACTTCAATGATTGCAAATGTACCTACAAACAAATAGTAATAAAAAACAACAACATTAAATAGAATTAATTATAATTGTTCTCCCCCTGGCACCTGAAAATTTGTGTCAACAAGATGTTCCTTCCATTATTGACACCTGTAACCTGAGCTAATTAATTCATATCAAGCTGGCTGTAATACCTAGTCCAATACACATATTGCCGTCACAGATGAACAAGTATAGGGACTTGAAATATTTGTAAACAGAATATTGTGTAACTTTAGCCGGTGATTTTTGCATCCGTTATTTCACCTTTATATGGATATCACACTCCGAAAGAATTATCTCTTATTCATTCATGTACACAGCCGTACCAGCCTCACTGACTCTGTTTTAAGTGACAACAGATTATTTTTTTTTAAATCGTCAGTGATTTCTCCAAACAAACAAAGTCAAAACGCAAACTTAAGTCGAATTTTTACTCAAATTTAATTTGGTTTGTTAAGAAATCTTTTTTCGAGAAATCCAAGCCAGGCTGGACTCGGCGTATATAATTTTAAAGTTTAGATTTCGGAAAAGTTACGATATTTCTAGCATTCCGATTGTAATCGTAAAATTTAAATGTACTAGAAAGATCTATTAAAATTAAACAGATTAAAGAAACACAAACGGTGTAACTCGAAATTATTGTTCAATTCTTTGATTATGAGGTGCTCCTATGTATCGAACGACTGTTGTGCCCGAGCGTGACAAATATTGACCTTGGAGCTACCTTTCCTGGTGCGAATATGGTGCAAGGTAAAAATACACTAGGGTATTTACGTACCCGCACATTCTACACACCAGAAAGAAAGTACGCTTACAAATACGCATCGATCACAAAATGTTTGACATATTCACCTCGAGAAATGTAAAAAAAAATCTTTTAATATCCACTCTCACGTCCGACCAAAATGTCCGACCAAATAGTCGGACTTAGAGAGTGTTGACTCTCAAATTTGTCGGACATTTTGGGAGGAATATGTCGGACCTGAGAGTATGATCGTTGATACACTTGGAGTGTACTGTATGTGTACTAATTTATATTTAATATAAAGACAATATATATATAGATCATCATATATTCCTCTACAGTTTCATTGGATGTAGAATATTAACTAAGAGTAATGACCCTTAACCTTTAAACTCAATCAATCCATCAAAAAACATTTTTAGCTGACCTTGCCAAAGGCAATGTGAGCTTTTACCATCACTTTGCGTCTGTCGTCTGTTAACTTTTCACATTTTAATCTTCTCCTCTGAAACCCTTCAACCAAATGAAGTGAAACTTGGTAGGAAGCATCTATGGAAGGTCCTCTCTAAAGACTGCTCATTTTGTCCTGATCCATTAACAAACATGGCCACCATAGTCAATTCTTGTTTCTGATTGGCCTATTTTTTTTAATCTTCTCCTCTGAAACCACTTGGCCAAATGAACCGAAACTTGGTTGGAAGCCTCTATGGCAGGTCCTCTATAAAGATTGCTCATTTCATCCTGATCAGTTGACAAACATGGGCGACACAGGCAATTCTTGTTTCTGATTGGTTAATTTCTAAAAAATCTTCTCTTCTGAAATCGCTATGCCAAATGAATCGAAACTTGGTAGAAAGCCTCCTTGGAAGGTCTTCTATAAAGATTGCTCATTTAGTTCCGATTCGTTTAGAAACATGGCCGCCATAGCCAATTCTTGTTTCTGATTGGCCGATTTTTAGCTCACCTTGCCAAAGGCAAAGTGAGCTTTTGCCATCACTTGGCGTCTGTCGTCTGTCGTCCGTTAACTTTTCACATTTTAATCTTCTCCTCTGAAACCCCTCAGCCAAATGAACTGAAACTTGGTAGGAAGCACCTATGGAAGGTCCTTTATAAAGATTGCTCATTTTGGCCCGATCCACTAACAAACATGGCCACCACAGGCAATTCTTCTTTCTGATTGGCCGAATTTTAAAAATCTTCTTCTCTGAAACCGCTTGGCCAAATGAACCGAAACTTGAAAGCATCTATGGAAGGTCCTCTAAAAAGAATGCTCATTTCGTCTCGATCCGTTAACAAACTTGGCTACCACAGGTCATTCTTGTTTCTGATTGGTTGATTTCTAAAAAAATCTTCTCCTCTGAAACTGCCTGGCCAAATGAATCAAAACTTGGTAGGAAACATCCTTGGAAGGTTCTCTATAAAGAATGCTCATTTCGTCTCGATCCGTTAACAAACTTGGCCACCACAGGTCATTCTTGTTTCTGATTGGTTGATTTCTAAAAAATCTTCTCCTCTGAAACCGCCTGGCCAAATGAATCAAAACTTGGTAGGAAACATCCTTGGAAGGTTCTCTATAAAGATTGCTCATTTAGTTCCGATCCGTTAACAAACATGGCCACCACAGGTCATTCTTTTTTTTGATTGGTTGATTTCTAAAAAATCTTCTGCTATGAAACCGCTTTCCCAAATGAACTGAAATTTGGTAGGAAGCATCTATGGAAGGTCCTCTATAAAGATTGCTCATTTTGTCCCGATCCGTTAACAAACATGGCTGCCACAAGCCATTCTTGTTTCTGATTGGTTGATTTCTAAAAATCTTCTCCTCTGAAACCGCTTTCCGGAATGTTGACTTGTCTCTACAGAGGAAATGTCTGACCAGTAGAGTTATAGATGATCATTGATGTTGACTTGTCTCTACTGAGGAAATGTCTGACCAGTAGAGTTATAGATGATCATTGATGTTGACTTGTCTCTACAGAGGAAATGTCTGACCAGTAGAGTTATAGATGATCATTGATGTTGACTTGTCTCTACAGAGGAAATGTCTGACCAGTAGAGTTATAGATGATCATTGATGTTGACTTGTCTCTACAGAGGAAATGTCTGACCAGTAGAGTTATAGATGATCATTGATGTTGACTTGTCTCTACAGAGGAAATGTCTGACCAGTAGAGTTATAGATGATCATTGATGTTGACTTGTCTCTACAGAGGAAATGTCTGACCAGTAGAGTTATAGATGATCATTGATGTTGACTTGTCTCTACAGAGGAAATGTCTGACCAGTAGAGTTATAGATGATCATTGATGTTGACTTGTCTCTACAGAGGAAATGTCTGACCAGTAGAGTTATAGATGATCATTGATGTTGACTTGTCTCTACAGAGGAAATGTCTGACCAGTAGAGTTATAGATGATCATTGATGTTGACTTGTCTCTACAGAGGAAATGTCTGACCAGTAGAGTTATAGATCATCATTGATGTTGACTTGTCTCTACTGAGGAAATGTCTGACCAGTAGAGTTATAGATGATCATTGATGTTGACTTGTCTCTACAGAGGAAATGTCTGACCAGTAGAGTTATAGATAATCATTGATGTTGACTTGTCTCTACAGAGGAAATGTCTGACCAGTAGAGTTATAGATGATCATTGATGTTGACTTGTCTCTACAGAGGAAATGTCTGACCAGTAGAGTTATAGATAATCATTGATGTTGACTTGTCTCTACTGAGGAAATGTCTGACCAGTAGAGTTATAGATGATCATTGATGTTGACTTGTCTCTACAGAGGAAATGTCTGACCAGTAGAGTTATAGATGATCATTGATGTTGACTTGTCTCTACAGAGGAAATGTCTGACCAGTAGAGTTATAGATGATCATTGATGTTGACTTGTCTCTACTTAGGAAATGTCTGACCAGTAGAGTTATAGATGATCATTGATGTTGACTTGTCTCTACAGAGGAAATGTTTGACCAGTAGAGTTATAGATGATCATTGATGTTGACTTGTCTCTACTGAGGAAATGTCTGACCAGTAGAGTTATAGATGATCATTGATGTTGACATGTCTCTACTTAGGAAATGTCTGACCAGTAGAGTTATAGATGATCATTGATGTTGACTTGTCTCTACTTAGGAAATGTCTGACCAGTAGAGTTATAGATGATCATTGATGTTGACTTGTCTCTACAGAGGAAATGTCTGACCAGTAGAGTTATAGATGATCATTGATGTTGACATGTCTCTACAGAGGAAATGTCTGACCAGTAGAGTTATAGATGATCATTGATGTTGACTTGTCTCTACTTAGGAAATGTCTGACCAGTAGAGTTATAGATGATCATTGATGTTGACTTGTCTCTACTTAGGAAATGTCTGACCAGTAGAGTTATAGATGATCATTGATGTTGACATGTCTCTACAGAGGAAATGTCTGACCAGTAGAGTTATAGATGATCATTGACGTTGACTTGTCTCTACAGAGGAAATGTCTGACCAGTAGAGTTATAGATGATCATTGATGTTGACTTGTCTCTACTGAGGAAATGTCTGACCAGTAGAGTTATAGATGATCATTGATGTTGACTTGTCTCTACTTAGGAAATGTCTGACCAGTAGAGTTATAGATGATCATTGATGTTGACTTGTCTCTACTTAGGAAATGTTTGACCAGTAGAGTTATAGATGATCATTGATGTTGACTTGTCTCTACTGAGGAAATGTTTGACCAGTAGAGTTATAGATGATCATTGATGTTGACTTGTCTCTACAGAGGAAATGTCTGACCAGTAGAGTTATAGATGATCATTGATGTTGACTTGTCTCTACAGAGGAAATGTCTGACCAGTAGAGTTATAGATGATCATTGATGTTGACTTGTCTCTACTGAGGAAATGTCTGACCAGTAGAGTTATAGATGATCATTGATGTTGACTTGTCTCTACAGAGGAAATGTCTGACCAGTAGAGTTATAGATGATCATTGATGTTGACTTGTCTCTACTTAGGAAATGTTTGACCAGTAGAGTTATAGATGATCATTGATGTTGACTTGTCTCTACTTAGGAAATGTCTGACCAGTAGAGTTATAGATGGTCATTGATGTTGACTTGTCTCTACTTAGGAAATGTCTGACCAGTAGAGTTATAGATGATCATTGATGTTGACTTGTCTCTACTTAGGAAATGTCTGACCAGTAGAGTTATAGATGATCATTGATGTTGACTTGTCTCTACAGAGGAAATGTCTGACCAGTAGAGTTATAGATGATCATTGATGTTGACTTGTCTCTACTGAGGAAATGTCTGACCAGTAGAGTTATAGATGATCATTGATGTTGACTTGTCTCTACTGAGGAAATGTCTGACCAGTAGAGTTATAGATGATCATTGATGTTGACTTGTCTCTACAGAGGAAATGTCTGACCAGTAGAGTTATAGATGATCATTGATGTTGACTTGTCTCTACTGAGGAAATGTTTGACCAATAGAGTTATAGATGATCATTGATGTTGACTTGTCTCTACTGAGGAAATGTCTGACCAGTAGAGTTATAGATGATCATTGATGTTGACTTGTCTCTACTGAGGAAATGTCTGACCAGTAGAGTTATAGATGATCATTGATGTTGACTTGTCTCTACTTAGGAAATGTCTGACCAGTAGAGTTATAGATGATCATTGATGTTGACTTGTCTCTACAGAGGAAATATCTGACCAGTAGAGTTATAGATGATCATTGATGTTGACATGTCTCTACAGAGGAAATGTCTGACCAGTAGAGTTATAGATGATCATTGATGTTGACTTGTCTCTACAGAGGAAATGTCTGACCAGTAGAGTTATAGATGATCATTGATGTTGACTTGTCTCTACAGAGGAAATGTTTGACCAGTAGAGTTATAGATGATCATTGATGTTGACTTGTCTCTACAGAGGAAATGTCTGACCAGTAGAGTTATAGATGATCATTGATGTTGACTTGTCTCTACTGAGGAAATGTCTGACCAGTAGAGTTATAGATGATCATTGATGTTGACTTGTCTCTACAGAGGAAATGTCTGACCAGTAGAGTTATAGATGATCATTGATGTTGACTTGTCTCTACAGAGGAAATGTCTGACCAGTAGAGTTATAGATGATCATTGATGTTGACTTGTCTCTACAGAGGAAATGTCTGACCAGTAGAGTTATAGATGATCATTGATGTTGACTTGTCTCTACTGAGGAAATGTCTGACCAGTAGAGTTATAGATGATCATTGATGTTGACTTGTCTCTACAGAGGAAATGTCTGACCAGTAGAGTTATAGATGATCATTGATGTTGACTTGTCTCTACAGAGGAAATGTCTGACCAGTAGAGTTATAGATGATCATTGATGTTGACTTGTCTCTACAGAGGAAATGTCTGACCAGTAGAGTTATAGATGATCATTGATGTTGACTTGTCTCTACAGAGGAAATGTCTGACCAGTAGAGTTATAGATGATCATTGATGTTGACTTGTCTCTACAGAGGAAATGTCTGACCAGTAGAGTTATAGATGATCATTGATGTTGACTTGTCTCTACAGAGGAAATGTCTGACCAGTAGAGTTATAGATGATCATTGATGTTGACTTGTCTCTACAGAGGAAATGTCTGACCAGTAGAGTTATAGATGATTATTGATGTTGACTTGTCTCTACTGAGGAAATGTCTGACCAGTAGAGTTATAGATGATCATTGATGTTGACTTGTCTCTACAGAGGAAATGTCTGACCAGTAGAGTTATAGATGATCATTGATGTTGACTTGTCTCTACTTAGGAAATGTCTGACCAGTAGAGTTATAGATGATCATTGATGTTGACTTGTCTCTACTTAGGAAATGTCTGACCAGTAGAGTTATAGATGATCATTGATGTTGACTTGTCTCTACTTAGGAAATGTCTGACCAGTAGAGTTATAGATGATCATTGATGTTGACTTGTCTCTACTTAGGAAATGTTTGACCAGTAGAGTTATAGATGATCATTGATGTTGACTTGTCTCTACTGAGGAAATGTTTGACCAGTAGAGTTATAGATGATCATTGATGTTGACTTGTCTCTACAGAGGAAATGTCTGACCAGTAGAGTTATAGATGATCATTGATGTTGACTTGTCTCTACAGAGGAAATGTCTGACCAGTAGAGTTATAGATGATCATTGATGTTGACTTGTCTCTACAGAGGAAATGTCTGACCAGTAGAGTTATAGATGATCATTGATGTTGACTTGTCTCTACTTAGGAAATGTTTGACCAGTAGAGTTATAGATGATCATTGATGTTGACTTGTCTCTACTTAGGAAATGTCTGACCAGTAGAGTTATAGATGGTCATTGATGTTGACTTGTCTCTACTTAGGAAATGTCTGACCAGTAGAGTTATAGATGATCATTGATGTTGACTTGTCTCTACTTAGGAAATGTCTGACCAGTAGAGTTATAGATGATCATTGATGTTGACTTGTCTCTACAGAGGAAATGTCTGACCAGTAGAGTTATAGATGATCATTGATGTTGACTTGTCTCTACTGAGGAAATGTCTGACCAGTAGAGTTATAGATGATCATTGATGTTGACTTGTCTCTACTGAGGAAATGTCTGACCAGTAGAGTTATAGATGATCATTGATGTTGACTTGTCTCTACAGAGGAAATGTCTGACCAGTAGAGTTATAGATGATCATTGATGTTGACTTGTCTCTACAGAGGAAATGTTTGACCAGTAGAGTTATAGATGATCATTGATGTTGACTTGTCTCTACAGAGGAAATGTCTGACCAGTAGAGTTATAGATGATCATTGATGTTGACTTGTCTCTACTGAGGAAATGTCTGACCAGTAGAGTTATAGATGATCATTGATGTTGACTTGTCTCTACAGAGGAAATGTCTGACCAGTAGAGTTATAGATAATCATTGATGTTGACTTGTCTCTACTGAGGAAATGTCTGACCAGTAGAGTTATAGATGATCATTGATGTTGACTTGTCTCTACAGAGGAAATGTCTGACCAGTAGAGTTATAGATGATCATTGATGTTGACTTGTCTCTACAGAGGAAATGTCTGACCAGTAGAGTTATAGATGATCATTGATGTTGACTTGTCTCTACAGAGGAAATGTCTGACCAGTAGAGTTATAGATGATCATTGATGTTGACTTGTCTCTACAGAGGAAATGTCTGACCAGTAGAGTTATAGATGATCATTGATGTTGACTTGTCTCTACAGAGGAAATGTCTGACCAGTAGAGTTATAGATGATCATTGATGTTGACTTGTCTCTACAGAGGAAATGTCTGACCAGTAGAGTTATAGATGATCATTGATGTTGACTTGTCTCTACAGAGGAAATGTCTGACCAGTAGAGTTATAGATGATCATTGATGTTGACTTGTCTCTACAGAGGAAATGTCTGACCAGTAGAGTTATAGATGATCATTGATGTTGACTTGTCTCTACAGAGGAAATGTCTGACCAGTAGAGTTATAGATGATCATTGATGTTGACTTGTCTCTACAGAGGAAATGTCTGACCAGTAGAGTTATAGATGATCATTGATGTTGACTTGTCTCTACAGAGGAAATGTCTGACCAGTAGAGTTATAGATGATTATTGATGTTGACTTGTCTCTACTGAGGAAATGTCTGACCAGTAGAGTTATAGATGATCATTGATGTTGACTTGTCTCTACAGAGGAAATGTCTGACCAGTAGAGTTATAGATGATCATTGATGTTGACTTGTCTCTACTTAGGAAATGTCTGACCAGTAGAGTTATAGATGATCATTGATGTTGACTTGTCTCTACTTAGGAAATGTCTGACCAGTAGAGTTATAGATGATCATTGATGTTGACTTGTCTCTACTTAGGAAATGTCTGACCAGTAGAGTTATAGATGATCATTGATGTTGACTTGTCTCTACTTAGGAAATGTTTGACCAGTAGAGTTATAGATGATCATTGATGTTGACTTGTCTCTACTGAGGAAATGTTTGACCAGTAGAGTTATAGATGATCATTGATGTTGACTTGTCTCTACAGAGGAAATGTCTGACCAGTAGAGTTATAGATGATCATTGATGTTGACTTGTCTCTACAGAGGAAATGTCTGACCAGTAGAGTTATAGATGATCATTGATGTTGACTTGTCTCTACTGAGGAAATGTCTGACCAGTAGAGTTATAGATGATCATTGATGTTGACTTGTCTCTACAGAGGAAATGTCTGACCAGTAGAGTTATAGATGATCATTGATGTTGACTTGTCTCTACTTAGGAAATGTTTGACCAGTAGAGTTATAGATGATCATTGATGTTGACTTGTCTCTACTTAGGAAATGTCTGACCAGTAGAGTTATAGATGGTCATTGATGTTGACTTGTCTCTACAGAGGAAATGTCTGACCAGTAGAGTTATAGATGATCATTGATGTTGACTTGTCTCTACTTAGGAAATGTCTGACCAGTAGAGTTATAGATGATCATTGATGTTGACTTGTCTCTACAGAGGAAATGTCTGACCAGTAGAGTTATAGATGATCATTGATGTTGACTTGTCTCTACTGAGGAAATGTCTGACCAGTAGAGTTATAGATGATCATTGATGTTGACTTGTCTCTACTGAGGAAATGTCTGACCAGTAGAGTTATAGATGATCATTGATGTTGACTTGTCTCTACAGAGGAAATGTCTGACCAGTAGAGTTATAGATGATCATTGATGTTGACTTGTCTCTACTGAGGAAATGTTTGACCAATAGAGTTATAGATGATCATTGATGTTGACTTGTCTCTACTGAGGAAATGTCTGACCAGTAGAGTTATAGATGATCATTGATGTTGACTTGTCTCTACTGAGGAAATGTCTGACCAGTAGAGTTATAGATGATCATTGATGTTGACTTGTCTCTACTTAGGAAATGTCTGACCAGTAGAGTTATAGATGATCATTGATGTTGACTTGTCTCTACTTAGGAAATGTCTGACCAGTAGAGTTATAGATGATCATTGATGTTGACTTGTCTCTACAGAGGAAATATCTGACCAGTAGAGTTATAGATGATCATTGATGTTGACATGTCTCTACAGAGGAAATGTCTGACCAGTAGAGTTATAGATGATCATTGATGTTGACTTGTCTCTACAGAGGAAATGTCTGACCAGTAGAGTTATAGATGATCATTGATGTTGACTTGTCTCTACTGAGGAAATGTTTGACCAGTAGAGTTATAGATGATCATTGATGTTGACTTGTCTCTACTGAGGAAATGTTTGACCAGTAGAGTTATAGATGATCATTGATGTTGACTTGTCTCTACTGAGGAAATGTCTGACCAGTAGAGTTATAGATGATCATTGATGTTGACTTGTCTCTACTTAGGAAATGTCTGACCAGTAGAGTTATAGATGATCATTGATGTTGACTTGTCTCTACTGAGGAAATGTCTGACCAGTAGAGTTATAGATGATCATTGATGTTGACTTGTCTCTACTGAGGAAATGTCTGACCAGTAGAGTTATAGATGATCATTGATGTTGACTTGTCTCTACTTAGGAAATGTCTGACCAGTAGAGTTATAGATGATCATTGATGTTGACTTGTCTCTACTGAGGAAATGTCTGACCAGTAGAGTTATAGATGATCATTGATGTTGACTTGTCTCTACTGAGGAAATGTCTGACCAGTAGAGTTATAGATGATCATTGATGTTGACTTGTCTCTACTTAGGAAATGTCTGACCAGTAGAGTTATAGATGATCATTGATGTTGACTTGTCTCTACTGAGGAAATGTCTGACCAGTAGAGTTATAGATGATCATTGATGTTGACTTGTCTCTACTTAGGAAATGTCTGACCAGTAGAGTTATAGATGATCATTGATGTTGACTTGTCTCTACAGAGGAAATGTCTGACCAGTAGAGTTATAGATGATCATTGATGTTGACTTGTCTCTACTGAGGAAATGTCTGACCAGTAGAGTTATAGATGATCATTGATGTTGACTTGTCTCTACAGAGGAAATGTCTGACCAGTAGAGTTATAGATGATCATTGATGTTGACTTGTCTCTACAGAGGAAATGTTTGACCAGTAGAGTTATAGATGATCATTGATGTTGACTTGTCTCTACTGAGGAAATGTCTGACCAGTAGAGTTATAGATGATCATTGATGTTGACTTGTCTCTACAGAGGAAATGTCTGACCAGTAGAGTTATAGATGATCATTGATGTTGACTTGTCTCTACTTAGGAAATGTCTGACCAGTAGAGTTATAGATGATCATTGATGTTGACTTGTCTCTACTGAGGAAATGTCTGACCAGTAGAGTTATAGATGATCATTGATGTTGACTTGTCTCTACTGAGGAAATGTCTGACCAGTAGAGTTATAGATGATCATTGATGTTGACTTGTCTCTACAGAGGAAATGTCTGACCAGTAGAGTTATAGATGATCATTGATGTTGACTTGTCTCTACTGAGGAAATGTCTGACCAGTAGAGTTATAGATGATCATTGATGTTGACTTGTCTCTACTGAGGAAATGTCTGACCAGTAGAGTTATAGATGATCATTGATGTTGACTTGTCTCTACAGAGGAAATGTCTGACCAGTAGAGTTATAGATGATCATTGATGTTGACTTGTCTCTACTGAGGAAATGTCTGACCAGTAGAGTTATAGATGATCATTGATGTTGACTTGTCTCTACAGAGGAAATGTCTGACCAATAGAGTTATAGATGATCATTGATGTTGACTTGTCTCTACTTAGGAAATGTCTGACCAGTAGAGTTATAGATGATCATTGATGTTGACTTGTCTCTACAGAGGAAATGTCTGACCAGTAGAGTTATAGATGATCATTGATGTTGACTTGTCTCTACAGAGGAAATGTCTGACCAGTAGAGTTATAGATGATCATTGATGTTGACTTGTCTCTACAGAGGAAATGTCTGACCAGTAGAGTTATAGATGATCATTGATGTTGACTTGTCTCTACAGAGGAAATGTCTGACCAGTAGAGTTATAGATGATCATTGATGTTGACTTGTCTCTACAGAGGAAATGTCTGACCAGTAGAGTTATAGATGATCATTGATGTTGACTTGTCTCTACAGAGGAAATGTCTGACCAGTAGAGTTATAGATGATCATTGATGTTGACTTGTCTCTACTGAGGAAATGTCTGACCAGTAGAGTTATAGATGATCATTGATGTTGACTTGTCTCTACAGAGGAAATGTCTGACCAGTAGAGTTATAGATGATCATTGATGTTGACTTGTCTCTACAGAGGAAATGTCTGACCAGTAGAGTTATAGATGATCATTGATGTTGACTTGTCTCTACAGAGGAAATGTCTGACCAGTAGAGTTATAGATGATCATTGATGTTGACTTGTCTCTACAGAGGAAATGTCTGACCAGTAGAGTTATAGATGATCATTGATGTTGACTTGTCTCTACAGAGGAAATGTCTGACCAGTAGAGTTATAGATGATCATTGATGTTGACTTGTCTCTACAGAGGAAATGTCTGACCAGTAGAGTTATAGATGATCATTGATGTTGACTTGTCTCTACAGAGGAAATGTCTGACCAGTAGAGTTATAGATGATTATTGATGTTGACTTGTCTCTACTGAGGAAATGTCTGACCAGTAGAGTTATAGATGATCATTGATGTTGACTTGTCTCTACAGAGGAAATGTCTGACCAGTAGAGTTATAGATGATCATTGATGTTGACTTGTCTCTACTTAGGAAATGTCTGACCAGTAGAGTTATAGATGATCATTGATGTTGACTTGTCTCTACTTAGGAAATGTCTGACCAGTAGAGTTATAGATGATCATTGATGTTGACTTGTCTCTACTTAGGAAATGTCTGACCAGTAGAGTTATAGATGATCATTGATGTTGACTTGTCTCTACTTAGGAAATGTTTGACCAGTAGAGTTATAGATGATCATTGATGTTGACTTGTCTCTACTGAGGAAATGTTTGACCAGTAGAGTTATAGATGATCATTGATGTTGACTTGTCTCTACAGAGGAAATGTCTGACCAGTAGAGTTATAGATGATCATTGATGTTGACTTGTCTCTACAGAGGAAATGTCTGACCAGTAGAGTTATAGATGATCATTGATGTTGACTTGTCTCTACTGAGGAAATGTCTGACCAGTAGAGTTATAGATGATCATTGATGTTGACTTGTCTCTACAGAGGAAATGTCTGACCAGTAGAGTTATAGATGATCATTGATGTTGACTTGTCTCTACTTAGGAAATGTTTGACCAGTAGAGTTATAGATGATCATTGATGTTGACTTGTCTCTACTTAGGAAATGTCTGACCAGTAGAGTTATAGATGGTCATTGATGTTGACTTGTCTCTACTTAGGAAATGTCTGACCAGTAGAGTTATAGATGATCATTGATGTTGACTTGTCTCTACTGAGGAAATGTCTGACCAGTAGAGTTATAGATGATCATTGATGTTGACTTGTCTCTACAGAGGAAATGTCTGACCAGTAGAGTTATAGATGATCATTGATGTTGACTTGTCTCTACTGAGGAAATGTCTGACCAGTAGAGTTATAGATGATCATTGATGTTGACTTGTCTCTACTGAGGAAATGTCTGACCAGTAGAGTTATAGATGATCATTGATGTTGACTTGTCTCTACAGAGGAAATGTCTGACCAGTAGAGTTATAGATGATCATTGATGTTGACTTGTCTCTACAGAGGAAATGTTTGACCAGTAGAGTTATAGATGATCATTGATGTTGACTTGTCTCTACAGAGGAAATGTCTGACCAGTAGAGTTATAGATGATCATTGATGTTGACTTGTCTCTACTGAGGAAATGTCTGACCAGTAGAGTTATAGATGATCATTGATGTTGACTTGTCTCTACAGAGGAAATGTCTGACCAGTAGAGTTATAGATAATCATTGATGTTGACTTGTCTCTACTGAGGAAATGTCTGACCAGTAGAGTTATAGATGATCATTGATGTTGACTTGTCTCTACAGAGGAAATGTCTGACCAGTAGAGTTATAGATGATCATTGATGTTGACTTGTCTCTACAGAGGAAATGTCTGACCAGTAGAGTTATAGATGATCATTGATGTTGACTTGTCTCTACAGAGGAAATGTCTGACCAGTAGAGTTATAGATGATCATTGATGTTGACTTGTCTCTACTGAGGAAATGTCTGACCAGTAGAGTTATAGATGATCATTGATGTTGACTTGTCTCTACAGAGGAAATGTCTGACCAGTAGAGTTATAGATGATCATTGATGTTGACTTGTCTCTACAGAGGAAATGTCTGACCAGTAGAGTTATAGATGATCATTGATGTTGACTTGTCTCTACAGAGGAAATGTCTGACCAGTAGAGTTATAGATGATCATTGATGTTGACTTGTCTCTACAGAGGAAATGTCTGACCAGTAGAGTTATAGATGATCATTGATGTTGACTTGTCTCTACAGAGGAAATGTCTGACCAGTAGAGTTATAGATGATCATTGATGTTGACTTGTCTCTACAGAGGAAATGTCTGACCAGTAGAGTTATAGATGATCATTGATGTTGACTTGTCTCTACAGAGGAAATGTCTGACCAGTAGAGTTATAGATGATTATTGATGTTGACTTGTCTCTACTGAGGAAATGTCTGACCAGTAGAGTTATAGATGATCATTGATGTTGACTTGTCTCTACAGAGGAAATGTCTGACCAGTAGAGTTATAGATGATCATTGATGTTGACTTGTCTCTACTTAGGAAATGTCTGACCAGTAGAGTTATAGATGATCATTGATGTTGACTTGTCTCTACTTAGGAAATGTCTGACCAGTAGAGTTATAGATGATCATTGATGTTGACTTGTCTCTACTTAGGAAATGTCTGACCAGTAGAGTTATAGATGATCATTGATGTTGACTTGTCTCTACTTAGGAAATGTCTGACCAGTAGAGTTATAGATGATCATTGATGTGACTTGTCTCTACTGAGGAAATGTTTGACCAGTAGAGTTATAGATGATCATTGATGTTGACTTGTCTCTACTGAGGAAATGTCTGACCAGTAGAGTTATAGATGATCATTGATGTTGACTTGTCTCTACAGAGGAAATGTCTGACCAGTAGAGTTATAGATGATCATTGATGTTGACTTGTCTCTACTGAGGAAATGTCTGACCAGTAGAGTTATAGATGATCATTGATGTTGACT